>BMAO01013998.1:0-18434 GCA_019973975.1 Trichonephila clavata
ACTTCTGTAAAGTTTTCAAAATATGTCAATTTTTATGCAAAACTCATTTTTTTACAAAAAACTAATGTTATTTTCTCACAAAAAGTGCAATAAAATAAATAAATATATACACAGGTATTAGATTATAGTAGACTACAGATAAAACTAAATTAAAGATTCTCTGAAAATTTCAAGTCAATATCTTAAAAAGAAATCTTGTAGTCAACCGTACCGTGAAGAAAAAAATTGAAAAACATAGTTTCTCAGAAAATGCATTTAAAGATTTTAATGCTATGTGAAAAATTTTCTACTGATTGTACATTTTTTAAACTCACCATATTTATAGCTCAAGCTCTTTTAAATTTCATGTAAAACTTATTTGGAATTTTTTTTAACCTTTTGCTGTTTTCCTGTGAATTTTATACACTATAACAATTGTCGTTTTTAGCGAAATTTTGGTGAAAAATTGCAGTTACGACAAATTTTTACACAAAATTCTAATAAGTGTATTCATATAATATTTATACAGCACATAAATACATCTTTATCTGTGTTAGGTATCAAAAGATTTGTAATACTTGAAAAAGTTTTTTAAATACGCCAAATTGTATGCAAAAACTCATTTTTAAAAAAAATTAATGCTTTTTTTATAAAAAAGCAATTAAATATTTATATATATATATACAGACATTAGATTTTGATTCATAACACAGATAGAACTACACAAAACATGTTCTGAAAATTTCAATTTACTATCTTAAAAATATTTTGTATAGTGAACTTTATCGTGAAGAAAAATATTGAAAAAGTTTCTCGTAAAACACATTAAAAATTTTTTTAACACAAAATAAATACTTTTCTACTTACAAAACATTTTCAAAACTCTCCATATTTATAGGTTAAGCCTTCTTTAGCTTCATTTTTAGCTAATTTTGACTTTTTTTTGGCTTTTTGCTGTTTTCTGGAGAGTTTTGTTGAGGGTAATGACTGGCGTTTTGATTTTTGAATACGTTCTGTGTCAATTCCCATGTAGTTTTTAAGTATCATTGGATCAATTACCATACCTAAATAATTAAATACATGCAACAGTCCTAAATAACCTGAATTATATAATAGGACAGCAATGTGTGAACCCAAAAAAAAGTTTTCTTGTGAACAAAAATTTCTTTTGGTAAAATAGACCATAATACATTATTAAAACTTTCATTATTATTTTGGGTCATGCCATGGAGGCATTTTTTTAACAAATCTTTATCACAGAGTGCTAAGTAAGTGGGCTTTATCACTTTAATAACTGAATTTGAAAGGCCTGTTGTTTTGTCTATGTGTACTTTTTCATCGCATAATGCTCGTTTATACTTGCACCAGCTGTCTTTCCCTGTAGGACATTGCCCATGCATGGGATTTTGATTGCTAGAGCAGCAGTGAAAGAAAACAGCTATTACAGCAGATTGCATTTTTTCGAGACATCCAACATTGCTACGGATGGCAATCCCGTAATAGTTCTGCAGTTTATCGATAAATTTATCAGTTAGTTTGCCCTTTCCACCAAGTCCTTTGGTGTTCTTTTTTAGTTTCCTTAGACGTGAGCCTACTCTTTTTTGTATATGACCTATACATTCGAGTTTTGAGACACTGTTTTCCCCATATATATTCTTTACTTGTAAAAAGCCCTTGGAATCCCCATCACCATAGTACTCGGTGTACTGCAAGTCTCGTTTTATCAATGATCTTTCAAAAATTCTGAAAGCTCCAACAGCTTCCATATTTCCTGAGGATCCTTTATAGTTTGAGCATTCATGCGCAGATTTCACTTTCATTTCACACATTTTGCAATACTGAGTCATTACTTCCAAATCTAAAATTTTCCCAGTATCAATGGAAATAGCTGAGACACAACCATTAAGCGACATATGGCCTCTCCGCTGCCATGTGCCATCTACTGAAACACCACAATTTGTACTTTTTTTTAAAATTTCGCACTTCTATTGATGCAGCTTTCATATTTTCTTCAGAACAAAACTGTACTGCTTCCAGCAGTTTGAGTTCATGAGCTCTGAAGGTGTTTTTAGAAATGCAGGGCAAATTTAAAGTACATAGCAACTTCTTACCAGCTGTGAATCCCCTGCCAATCAATCTCAATCCAAATACCAATAAAGTATTGAGAGTGAATTTTTTATTTTCTTTACGGGTAGAAGTAAAGCCAGTCATGAATCCACAACTGCAAGACACACACAAGTTAGAGCAAAGTCCTTCCCTGGAATCTTCTGTTAGTTTCAATCCAGTTGCATAGCATTCCGGACAACACAGGATTGAAATAATTCCCAATAAAGCTTGGAAATCAATAATTCGATTACCTGTAGAACCATGAAATATAGGTTCAGGCACATCAAAACTGTCATTAGTGCTCAATTTTGCTTCACTTGCAGACGACGCCTTGTTACTGTTTGGTGCTGACTTGGTAAATCTGTTTCCATAAAACCTTCTCTTTCTAGTCACTTTTGATCTAGTTTTCGGCATTTTGAAATTATTCACAATGAAATAAAACGTTAAAATTAAATAAAATAAATGAATAAATTGTAAAAATATCAAAAATAATTAGTAATAAAGAAGAACGCTTTCGAATGAACAATGTAAACAAAGTATAGACGATAATAGTATTGCCATTCAATAAAACAAGCTTGAATTAAAAAAAAACAGTTGCCAGATGGAAAAAAATATTATTAAATAAGTAATGGATACCTTGATCTGTATTTACAATAAGTAATGAATGTTTATCTTGCTTAAAAGTCACGAAAAAGGAGTTCAAACTATTTGTTTACATTTTATGTCTCTTTAAATACCCATTTCCGGTTTTGAAAATTCCATTTCCGGTTTATTAATTAAGCTATAACTCTGCTTCTAAATATCGTAGGAACTAAAATAAAGTATTTTTGGAATCTTAAATATATGGGCTATAATATAAAAACATAAAAAAAATTCGAAAAATTCACCAAACACACGATTTTAGGGTAGTCACATACCTTAATGTCAAAATAAGAGTCATAGTATATTCAGTATGAGACATTATAGTATTTCTTAAAAATATGATCTAAATATCGTCTTCCAGATGAAAATTTATTTCTAAAAGCCAAAATTTACAATCCCACAGTCTATTTATCTTTGGCTGAAGTTGTCGAATCGCGGGTTTCAAATTCTAGCTGCATTAAGGACCTGTCATGTAATTAGACTGAGGCACAGTAAATATGTTAACGCTAAAGCCCTAACGTGGTGAGGAGTGGAAGTTAAATGTGGAGGATAGTTCAGATGTTGTTCTCATCATTTGAGCGAGGTTCAAAATTACGAGTTTAGTCGGGAGTAACCCTCATGCTGTTTTAAAGTATGATGTAAATAAATCTCAAACATATACTGTATTCGTGTAATAAAATATATATTTTCTTCTCTTATTCATTTTCGGAGCACAAGTATTGTTTATCGTGATTTCCGATGAAATCTTTTAACTATACATTCTATAGCCGTACTTAATGCTTCCCTGTGCATAATACGCACATTCTATGATGCTCTGAGGCGAAAAACTTGTTTTTATTTCATTCTCATCTTATTTAAAACTTTCTCTTTATTTGTCTTTTTTTGATACTGTGAGCGAAATTCCACAGATAAAAGTAATACACTAGAGCAGTGGTCTTCCAACTGTGTTCCTCGAAACCCTGGGATTCCACAAGGCATACTCACTGGTTCCACGAGTCACAATAAGAAATTTAGAAGGAATAAATATGCGTGTAAAATTGATTCAGGTTTTCTATGAAGGTTGTAAGTTACAAGTATCTAAAGCTTATCGCCCTCCCCCATTCATTAAAACTGAAAATTTTGTTTATATACAACAACTTTATTTGCAACACTTTCTAAACTTTTATTATAAACTAATAACAATAATAATGGAATATTTTAACTTTATATACATACTTTCTACTTGATTGTGAATATTATCTTGTTTACTACCTCGGGTTCCTCGAGATAATTTTGTACTCGTTAATTAGCACAATGTCTTGCAAAACTAAACAGTTTTTCTAATGGAAAATGTATTTTTTTTACATTTGTGGAAAACGACACCAAAAATGAAGGAAATCGAATAACATATTAGCAGAGTTGGTTTTAAAATATAAATTAAAGCAAGGACAGTTTCTAAATTTTAGATTTCAAATTCTGTCTCATGCCAAATATACGGGATTTCTCACACATTCATAAACATTTTAATGTCATTCAGATCATTGTGTTTAAGTGCAATATATTTCTAAGCTTATATATAAGTGGGGGGGGGCTACAAAACAAAGTATAAAAGCAAATTAAACTCAGAATATAATAATGTGATTGCACTTAATCTCAACAGACTTCGACATTGACAGTTCATGTGAAAAAAGGAAGCACATATTTCAGTTAATTAAAATAATGCATGAATAGTTGACACATGAATCATACATTAATATTATTAATACGTAAACTATATTAACATAATTAGATTAGAATTATTTTAGTAATAATTGCAAATACTCTTTTTAATTGCTTTTACATGAAGTGCCTGTAACATGTTGATCTACTTAAAATATTACTTTGAGATATAATCTTCAACGCATGTGTATGGAAAGGGGTTCCACAAAACCACCTTCAAGTTCTACGGGTGCCGTGAGTTGAAAAGATTTGAAGGCCACTGCACTTAAGTCATGAAAACTCGGCCTAATGCGCATCGAAGTGTAGCGGAGTTTGTCAAAATACCGGGCTATCGAGAATTCAATTAAAAAAGGAACCAAAAAGTACAAGTCTTTCTTCAGAAACAATATGCTGCACTGGTATTGAATTCGTTTAATTTAGAATACAACTGGAAAAAAAAAACTACCTAAATATCCTTAAGCAAAATAAAAGTACGTGCTTTGCGAACGCATGGACCATTTATAACATGAAGATGAAAATTAATGAATACATAGTATACAGTAATTTACCTGATCAGAAAAATACTTTGGGAAGACATAAACCTCTCTATAACAAATAAATTAAATAAGAATGAATAACTGGCAGTGTGGCCAGTTTTTGCAAAATTGACCACACTGCCTGGAGTGTCCGAGTTACATGGTCTGCCAAGTTTCCGTAGCTCTACTGCGTTGAAAAAGTAATTGTACATTAATTTAGATAATCGTCTCATTAAATTGTAAATTGTACTTGTTTAATATTTAAATATTACCAACTTATATATCTCCGCAGATTTTATCGAATTAATCAACAAAATAGTTCTTCGAAAATTTTTTATGACGACCAATGTAGCTGATTTTTTGACTGGCCTAAAGAGAGATTTCAAAGTGAAGGATAAAAGAGAAACTGTGTGAATCAAAACATAATTATGATATCTAAGAGAATATTTTTAAATAATCTCTTTCAAATAGCAAAAAGACTGTCAGTTGGTGGTTATTTAAAAATTAAGTTTGATTTATGACGGTGTTTGCATAACAGTTTGTGTGCGATAATTAATAATCATTTATAATTTACCGAATCTTTGAAAGCATTGAATGATTAATATCTCTTGGAATATGAATGACTTCTCTCGACTAAATTTATATGAATGAAAGATTTCAAACTAGAAATGATTATTCTTATTTTTCACTAAAAAGACGCTCACTTTGACTTGCATATTTGATTAAGTTATTTGTATAAATGAAACAAATGACTTAGAAAACAAGTTTGACATATCTGTCTAAATTTTAGAAAATGCCCCGGCAAGAAGGTCGTTTGTATAAAAGAGCTCGGGGAAAAGCAGACATGATCTTAAAAATGGCTACTTTTATTCTATCTTTAACACTTTAAAGCGGGTCTATTCGTGAGCCTCCTAGTAATGCTCTTGGGAAAAACCTTTTTCTTTGAATATTGTCCTATTTAAGTAAATCAAGTCTTATATTTAAGCATTAACTTTTAGTTTAAAAAAAAAAAAGAGGTTGGGAGTTAGATGACAGAAGTTAGTGATTAACGCAAAATAGTAGAAAGCTAAGCGAGAGAGAATCACCGATTAATTACTTCATATTTAAGATTGATAATTGACGATTTAGTCAATAAAATACTTGAATTAGAATCAGATCAATTAGAAGTCGAATAGCTGAGAACGGAATTGTGATTATTTAGAACGTATATTACCAAAACGTTCCAGAAGTAGGTGATTCAAACCATAATTAAATATTACATATCTCGTCTACCTCGCTTTTGCTCCAATGCTTTAATGTAAGTGCATTTCTTACCCTGGGTCATTTTGTAATGCCAGTCGGTTCCTGCTTCCCTGTGAAACCCCTTGTCTACCCTCAGACCCGGCTAGGTGTGTGGGAGAAACTGAATAATCAGCAGACATGATTAACACTAATTATTTTATTGGCACCAAAATATCAAACAGACACAATAACAATCTCATTAAAATAACAGATCAGATAGTAGAGTGCGGAGGTGAGACTTAATAGCCGGGGGATAATAATACGGAACCTCAACTGATTCCACGAAAACTTAAACAAGCTCAATATAACTACATCGTGCACTAATAAACTAATCTTCTATTTAAATAAGAATCACGATACCTGTACTTTAATGAAGTCAAGTCCTACACTTGAACCTTGAAGGTGAACCTATTCTGGATTTAATCACCGACGATTGATCCACTCTCAGTAATCTTCCATTGATAAACTCCAAATGCACTTAATTATTCCACGATCCTTCACTCTCCAGCTAACCAACTAACTCGCCAACTAACTTGCCGCCGACAAACTCTTCAAACTCGTGAATACATAATTTTTATAATATACCTAATTTGTATAATCACGCTTCCTTCGCTCGGTGAAAGTTGGTTGAAATAAATATTTTTCTTAAAGACTCCTGAAGGGGTTAATAGAGCCGCGTATAGATCCGTCACAATTTGAATAGATTTATAGAACAATAAAATTATATTTGCTGTGATTGGGGCTGATTTTCTTTCTAATACTCAAACACTGCTCGATGTCCGGGATATCCATCACAACTTTGTGAAATATACAATTTTATTGCTGAATTCTGGAGCAATGCGAAATCTCAACATTAGTAGGATATACTAGATTATTGAGAGAGAGAGAGAAATTTACTTAACTTTCTTTAAAGCGTCTTGTAAATATCCTTCTCGAATCCCAATAGTTTGGTCAGCTCCAATGATATTTAGTTCCACACTCCTGGTGGATTCTATGACGAATATTAATTTCCTCTCAGTCGCAATTTATCTTTTTCTTATTCTTGGATCTCAACAATTAACCATTTAATTCACATACCCAACTTCAGGGTTTAAATAGCATTTAAAAATGCCTAAAATCAAGTAATCTCTACGGAAAGCGGTTCTTAAACTAAAATCCCATTTAAAGAACCCAAATAATACCTATTTACACAAAAACACTTAAAGTAACTTCAAAGAGAGTAAGCAAATGCAATATAATACATTTCGTATTTGTACTATAATTATAATATATAATATATTGTCGTTCGACACTAAATAATTGCCGTACATATCATTTTGTTTAACATTAAAATTATTGTCAGAAGCTATTTTACACAGTGTATCACAAATTAGTAAAATACTTTTAAACTTCTTCTATCGTTAGTGTCCGCCAAATTTTGAAAATACTAAAAGTGTACCACAACAACTACAAAATTAAAAAAAAAAAAAAAAAAATGAGAATCACTGTTCTAATTAATATGCGGTTGAAAATTACTGCATTTTGACAAAACTTCATTATTAACTATTAATATTAACCGGTAAATGATAAAAAAATATTCCTTTTACACAGCTTGGTTTGTTACTAATATAAATAACAGGGAAATGTTAATAATATCTTTCAAAGCATAATTGTGAGCGTAAAATTTTCCTTTTCCAATTCACTTGAATGAAAATATAAAATGACAATGTGTAAATGTAAACAAAATTACACCACTGCTCAGTAATAGATGCATAGAGCTCTCCCCCTCACACCCTCTAAAAAAGGAAAGAAAAAGAAATAGTTCACGCAGATATATACGATTTAATTCACTTCGTGTTATTTTTAACGCTTTCTTCTTATCGTCTACACTAGAAAAGAACGGACTCGGAATCGTTACGAGTTATTTTTTCACGACGAACGAGTCAGCTCATTTGGGACATTATTTGAAAAGTAATTAACGAATTAAGGTGTTATTATCAATTCTCGCCAGCAGTATTCCCATCGTAATGTCTAGAAATAACGATCGAGCTTAATTACCGATCTATACTACCATATTTAGTTGCGGTGGATGGCAACAGTAGCGAAACTTGGAAAGGAAATATGTTTTCATTAACAGGCGATAAGAGTGAGAGGAAAAAAATATTTTTTTAGTAGAATGAAGATGAAACCAGTGAAGAGAGTGTTTTTTTTTTCAATTGCGAAAAAAAGTCCTCTGGCTCCATTCACAATCAATTATATAAGAATTCGTCGTTTTTTATTGTTGAGATAAGGAAATATGTATCAGAGCTTGCTTTCTATCGATGTGCGATACGCAGAAAAATTCTTAGGTCTGCTTTTTGTTCATCTCGGGGGTATTGTAAAACTAATATCGTCGTTGTTTAATTAGAAATCGATATATATCACAAAAAAATCGATTTTTTTTTTGTTATTATTTTTTTTTTCCTGCTGCTCTTCAAAAAATAATAGAACTGTATTTTGAGAAAATAAGCCAAAAGCAGATATTTTTGAACAAAAGGATTTACTGGAAAAATATTTGATGAACTATTTTAGATAGGTGAAATATTTCTTTTTTTAAAAATGTATTGTACTGTAACAACACTATAGATTAATTGCTTATTTTTGATAATTACAAATTTTATATCAATTTTTTTATTACAAATTTTGTTTTATTGCAATAGATAATATGTACTAAATTCGTCACTTTAGAGACAAATTTTAGTGCAACGTATATTATGAATTGTGAGAATCCGCAGATACACATATTAAATTAAAAACACAAACTTAGTGTGAAGTAATATTTTAAAATAATTATTTTCTGAAGTAAATTAAACAGCATGTTATATTTTTTTCATTTGAATGTATTCATTTTCGTTTCTTAGAACTATATAGAATTATAAATATAAATCAGTATTATCACTAAACTAAATTTATTATCTTTGATGATTTTTTGAAATTTATCACTATTTTCACTAAATTCATTATTTTTATTTATTTTTTATAACAAGCTCTCGAAAACAATTTTAGCGTTTCTTAGTGAATAAATTTCGTTTTTATGATTGTTTGCAATTGTCATTGTCCCCTTACAGTTATGAAATTAAGGCGATATGGTGCCATCTTCAATTTTTTTTAATATTAAATATTTGATATTTGGTTTTAATTGTATTTTATAAAAGTTCATATTTAATAATAATTCCATGCACAATTTTTTTAATTTCTTGCAAAATATTTGTAAAATTTAAATATTTTGAACTTTTTTAAGCATTTTCTAAATCCCTAAGCCTTTTTCAAATATTTCTCTTTTCTTTCAAAATGTTTTTTCCAAGTACCTTATAATATTCTACATAAAACCTGTGCATGGGTTTTTTTTTCTGTTGCTGCTCTTTAATTTTTTATTAACTTTTCACTAATTAAACTTCCAAAAATTCTCAAAAAAAACCCCATAAATTTTGATTTTGAAATTTTTAGAAAAAGTACTAAACATGTTACAGCTAATTCCATGCACAGTTTTACGAAACATATATTTCAGAACATGTATAGAAAATTTCAAACCCATACTTCAATTATCAAAAAAGCCTTAGGGGTTTGAATAACCGTATAAGTACATGGAGAAATATGAGTTTGAAGTTTTCATTGCCTGAATAACATGATATAATATTCATCAAATAGTCTGAAGTTTTAAAGAAATGTTAATTAGCTTATTTAAAATGAAATTTAATACACATAATGACACAGATGAGAGATTCACTTGATCTCAAAAACAAGACAATTAAACGAATACAGGGTGTGCAACTACACAAATACTGGGCAACTTCAATAGCGCGTTGGACTACCTCCAGCTGCAATACATGCCGCCACACGGCCCGGCATTGAGTTGATTATACACCTTATGTCGTCCCGAGGCAGATGGGCCCACAAATCTTGAACAGCCAACTCTAAATCATGTACAGAGTGACACGATGGCATCTGCCGTTTTAGCTGATCCCACACGTGCTCTACAGGGGACAAATCGGGGGAGCGGGCTGGCCATGGAAGAGTCTGAAAATGACGTAGGAAGTCTTGAGCAACTCTTGTTGTATGCGGACGAGCATTATCTTGCTGGAAAATTGTTCCTGGGAGACCATTTAGGAAAGGTCCTACATGGGGTCGAAGAATATCATCAACGTAACGTTGGCCCGTTAAGGTTTCACGCATCACAATTAAAGTGGACCGGCTCTCATAGACTATGGCCCCCCAGACCATTACACCAGCTGTGCGGGTAGTGTTACGTAGAACAGTGGGGGGAATTGTACCGCTCACCAGGGCTCCTCCACACCCGTACACGGTTATCATCTGTCCCCAAAACAAACCGGGATTCATCACTAAACACAACCTTTTGCCAATCTGTGACATTACACATTGATCTGGGTTGGCACCACTGTAGACGCTGTTGCCGATGTTCCGGTGTTAAAGGGAATGCACGGAAAGGGCGCTTGGATTTAAAATTTGCTTCTGCATGGTGTCTAGAAATTGTTTGTGGAACAATTGCTACGCTTACGTCTGCTCGTATCGTTGAATGAGTCACTGTGGGGTCCACAAGTGCTTGCCGCAAGATCCTTCGATCCTCTCTCCTCGTGGTCTTCCTGGTCACTCCAGGCCCGGTTTTTCCGCGCGTGGGTACCTTCTCGTGTCCACTGCTCCGAACAATTTCTAACTGCACATTCCGAACGATCCACCTGGCCAGCAACATGGCGCGTCGACCAGCCTGCAGTTTTCATCCCGATGATCAGGCCTCTCTCAAACTCACTTAATTGTGAGAAATGTCTTCTAGCACGTTTACCTGGCATGTTTCGCTTACCAAAGTCTTCCTACAATCGGCGGGTAATCGTCACCTTTATGAATCTTCGAATTTGTGCTGGCTTATATAGCACCCTCTTCCTGATTGTAGTGCCACCTCGGCGTGTGTATGAGCATGCGTATTGGCACAAAACTTGGATCATTTGCATATCACATTACGCTGTACTTATTTGCAAAGTTTCGCGATTGTACTTAGCTTCCGTCTTGGGTCGCTATTTTCAATGTTCATGAGTGTATATGGTGTCACACTAAAAAGAGATGCCAGTTACCGGGAAATGCACAATGGTGAAACACCAATTCTCAGCCCCATTAGAAATATAAAAAAAATTCTGCAATACTCATCTTTAAAAAATTTAGTTCTTTGTTACTAGAAATGAGAAAGGACAACTAAAAGTAATTATTTTCTTCAGTAAAAGAAGTAATGCGAGACTGATGACAAAAATACTTACTGCACAAATCATTATGCAATGTTCTTTGACACCACTCATCCTGTATAGTGGTTTGTGACGGTGACTGTGGTGCCATAGGGCCAGGGTTCGAATCCCTTATAAGGCATGGAGCCTTATATTGTAATCCTTCATGACTTTTTTTCCTTCTTCCTTTGTGATATGTATTTCATGCCTACTTCTGTAAGCCCCCATGTGATATTTTGTTGTGCATGGAGATTTATAAATGTTCTTATTGAACAAAAATTGTTCTTTGAAACTTATAAAAGAAACAGATTGATGACAGTTAAAGTAACCATACTTTACTGAATTTCTGGTATTCCTGATGTGCAGTCGTCTTATAAATAAAGTATATATGTTATGTTTATAATTTCAGTAGTTTTGATTTTTTAATAGTAATATGTTTTATTCGGAAACCCAATTTATTTCATGAAAAATCTAAACATACGAGTTAAAAATATGCAATTCAAAAACAAAACGCCTGATTATACTATGAGTGAAAATAAGAAATTTAGAGCAAGTATATTCATTTATTATCAACAATATCTTAAAGCATTTATCACTTCACTTAAATTAAAAAAAGTAATGTTAGTACTTTATAACTATAAAATTACCTTAACTGTAAAAATAATAGTTGTAACAATATACATTTGAAAAAGCTACCTTACCTTTACTATTAGTGATAGCAGGTGACACTACTTGTTCTATTGGCACAAGGAAAATCTTTCTCCTTCTCAAAGAAGTTCTACCAAAATAGCGCTCAAGGGATGAGATGAATTGCCTTTTTCCTCGTACGAAATTAGAAGAGTTCTGAAATGTATGCTATGTGTTTTTTGTGCTCCCTTGTGTTGTGAAAAGTAACCGTTATTAAATATTATTTTTTCCTATAACCTATCATGGTCTTTATTATTTTGTCCTAAAATAATAATAACCATGAAATCATATATAAATGACATAGTTATTTTGTAGAATTTTTACAATGAAAATTATTTTTTAATTTGATACATCTAACATATTTTTAATTTAAATAAAAACATCTATCAATTTTACCTATCAGTATTTATTAAGAATTATCAGTACTTATGATATTATATAAACCATAGTTTAACATTTGCGAGTATGCAAAAATGCAAATTACTTTTCTTTATAACCTGTAATAGGAATGAGACTTATTTCTTTTTGTAACGATGATAATGTATTTTTAGCTGTGAATACAATTTATGCTCTCAAATCTTTTCTGTTATGATGTGTAAATAATGTTATTTGAACCAAGTATAATAAATATTTTGATTTTTATAAATTATACTTCTTGTACTTATATCTCTTTTAGAATTAATTTTTTTCGGGCAAAAAATATTGAAACGAAGGCTGTTTCAGGTGGGTGTCATTTTAATATTATACGCAGTAGAATTTAAAAGTTCCCGGACTGAGTCTGTAACGTGAAAAGATTTTGCAGTAGTTTGGCTATGAAAAAGTTTCAGTGTCGCTGCATCCTTTCCCTGTTCTAAAAGTGCTTTGTCCTAAATCACTGGGTCAGTGGCTCTCCACGGTGTGGTATTCTATAGGTAGATGCATTTAATATCTGGTGATTAAAAGAAATTGCGTTTGATCAGAGAATGAATATAAAAATTTTGTATTCACTTGGGAAAGAGTGCTATGGAGATTTACTAAATGTTAAAGCATCTGTATATGGTAGTATATATAAATTACCGAGAACACAAGCTTTCAAGTGGTATCGATGTTTCAGAGAAGACAGGGAAAATGTCAAAGACGATGGAAACTTTGAACTTCCGTAGTCTTCTCGCACAGCTGAAAACATCAAAAAGGTTTCTACGGCTGTACTTAAGAAGTGGCTTCAAACACAACAGAGCAAATAGCAGAATCAGTTAGAATATCCAAGGTCACATGTCAACAGATACTGGCTAAGGATTTTTACATGCATAGGATGTGTCAACACATCCTTCCCCGCATGTCCCCCTCAGGGGCCTCACCTTCTTTAGGTGAGTACGGGTGTCACAATCCCGAGGTGCCCTAGTGATCTTTTCCTTTTCCCACGGGATTTACTGTCTTTGGTAAACATGGGCTTCACGAACCCGGGGTACCCTAGTGATCCTTCTCTGTTTTCGACCCTCTTTCTTGTCATTAAATTCATTCTTTCTTTCTCTTCCCGTCTAGACCACAGATATTAAAACAAATGTTTGGCGCAGTATAGCCGAAATCAGCTCTTGTGCCAATAAACCCCAAAATCACTCACTCACCCTTCCCCGCATGTTAAACGAAGACCAATAAAGCAATTCAAATAGAATTGACTGGAGATATTAATGTCGGTCGTTGACAAAGATCCTCCTCTACTAGGCAGAATTGTTTCTGGAGGAAAAATATTTTGGTTTTCGGGTCCTATAAAAACATAAGAGCATCGGCAACTTGAAAATCGCCACAATCTCCACGCAAGTAGAAATTCCGCCAAGATCGCTCTAAATGGAAGGCCATGCTAGAGCTGTTCTTCAATATCCAGGGCACTGTACCTCTAAAATTTATTCACGAAAGACGTTCTGCAAACACAGAATTCTATGTAGACATCTTGTGTCATTTGCATGCGTAGATCTGAAAGAAAAGACCAAAATTGTGATCTGAGCAGTCATGCGCGCTTTACATGATAATGCTCTACCACTCTGGTCCCTCCTTGTCCCTGACTTTCTTCAAAAACCGAAAACAACCGTTTTTCCCCATCCTCCTTACTCCCTTGATCTCACCCTCTCATTCCCGCCTATTTCCGAAGCGGGCATGCCTCTTGTAGAGTCATCAATTTCCATCTGCAGATGAAGTTGAAAGTGCATTGCAGGCTGAGATAAAGGATATAACTAAAAGTGGATTCCAGAAATGCCTCGACGATCTTCACAATTGATGGCAAAATTATGCTGTTACTTAAGGGTGTCAATTTGAAGTGCGGTGTAATTCAACAATTTAATTAGTAATTTTTTTTAAGTTATAGACTTAGTCCGGAATCTTTTGAATCTTACCTCGTATATAACTTCAAAAACAATGCACAGCAATAAATAATTTTATAAACTTTTAATTAAAGAAACAGAGCCAAATAATTGAATTTTACGTACACAAACACACATTTTAGCTACTAAAAACGCTTTAAGGCGATATGGTAAATTAAAAATCATTAAACTGTCGGAAAAAATTTTATTGGCTTATTTGATACCCTGAATCGTTATAAACATGCCTGCAAAATTTTAAAGCTTTACTTGCATTTTTTTATCAAGTTATGGAACAATATTTGATGCTGGACAGCAACTACCACTCCCATACTTCAGATTATCTGCTAGAAAAGAGCCTGATAAAAATTATTTAATTTTTTTTCTACCACGCGTATATGAGACTGGCATTATATATGCAGTAACAAATCATTTCAAGAAAGAATTGTGCAATCCATGCAAAAATTCTAGTTTGTGAATTGTTTATTGGAAGAATAAATGGATTTCGTCAAGATTTAAAAGATGTGCGTGCTTTTTATGATATTGTTATGAATGAAATTAAAACTTCAAAACGGATTTTCCCAAAACACAAATATAAATTTCATTTTGATAACTCAGATAATTAAGCATCTAATTCGCAAAAATAGAAAAACTCTCCCATTTTTATACATTTGTTTTTGGTGATGTATATATATCCCATGTGTTTGAAATTCAACACTTTTATTATTAAAATATTTTAAGATATTTATTTAAAGAAATGCACATATACAGTTCTTAGATTTTGATATATTTTTCCTAAAAATTGCTATTTGATTAGGCTTTTATTCGCGTACAATATTTAACATGCGAAGACTTTTAAAATCATGGAAATAAAAAAATAAAGGAATAAACATCTTTTGTACATGTTGTGCATTAGCCCTGAGGTGTGTGTATTTATTTTTTAATAATTATTAAGATAAAGTTTTTTGAAGTATTGATTTTTCATTCATTTTTTTCTATATATTCATTATGGCAGTATACTATTTAATTGCTCTACATTTGTGCAATTTTTTATGGTAAGCAGTTCAATCCGATGCTTTCTTCTTGGGTCGCTATTTTCAATGTTCCTGAGTGTAGGTTGAATACCAAATAATTACAAGAAATTTTGACACTCACAGTTTTTCCCCAGAAGAAGGAATCTAAGCCCTGACGATGCGAAATCAAACTTAAGAGGAACTTCATTTTTCCGACATACCCAAGTCAAATAGGATATTAAGGAATCTTTTACATGTCGCATAATCATAAGACATGGACACTGACCATTTTTTGCATCAAGAAAATCCACCGACATGGGCCGGGATCGAAATCCCAATCCTGGGTTTACAAGGCCAGCTAGAAATCAACTACGACACCCAGTCGGTGTATTGAAGTATAAGCAGTAAAAGAGAAAACGTAATGCAAATTATTGTGGTTAAACTTAAATTACCTGATAATTAATGGTATCATTGAATAATTTTTAATAAATATAATATTCTGCAAGATGGAAATGTTTTGCGCATATCCTTTCCCGTCCCTAACAATAATGGGTACATCGAGAAGTTAGTTGCTATACGACAAAAGATGAGGATCTTAAAAAACTTTTCGAAAATAATATGCTAATCCTCCTCGGTTACTTTGTATCACACGTGATACAAAACTTTCGTAATTTTTTTGTGAAGGCTGAACAGCAAAAACAAATTTGGGACCAGTTGTAACGCATGAGATACAAAGTGAAATACCTCAAATAATTTCCTCCTTTAGTCAACACATGGCAGTCAGTCTATGATAGCGATTTTTAGTAGCGTCTCTGAATCGAAACAAGATGAGTGCATGTCATTGGGGCAAGTATTTTTTTTTTATTCATATACAAATATTATAAACTATTTTTAAAATATGTTTTTTCTTTGTATATGTATTTTTAACTAGTTAACAGCAAAAAATAAATTTTTAGTGAAATTTTTAAGCATAATGATTTGTGAAATTTGTTTGTATCACTTGTGATACAATGGTACCCAATCACTTTTAAGACAATTTTGTTTTAATTTTTAGTTATATTTTGAGGGATTTGAAGACTGATAGAATTATTTCTTGAGAATTAAAATCTTTAGTTGAGGTTTATGATGAGTTCTCTCCAAATCGCAGATTTATGACTTGCATTCCACATTAAGCAGCTCATAATAAAGAAGATAGGCACCTGACTGAAATGGTTGAGGATAGGACTCATCAGTTGGCGCAGGAAAGAGAAGTGCTTGGCTATAACAACTGTACAATGTTAACTGCAAGGTTTTTCTATGCTTTGCAACTACTAAAAATGGTTTCAAGGCATTTCACGAAAATAAAATTTTTATTGTAATAATACTATTATGTACTTAAAATGCCAATAAAAATGAATTTCCCTGTTAAATTAATTAATTCTATGTAATGTGTAGTTAAATACTAATATTATATTAATTGTTTCAATCTTGCCTAGTGCTTAAAAAATTATGTCTTGTTCCTGATGTACCACATGTGATACATCGTCCAAGCTTCTATAAATTAAAAAAAAATATTGCACTTTTCTATACATCAGAGTGTTTAAACAACTATTTAAGTACCTCTTACAAAATATCAAGCTTTTATTTCTGATTCGAGTCTGAGGAGGTTATAGTTTTTTTTGCTAATAATTAATTTATATAAGTATTATGATGAAATATATAATGAGATTCAAAGATAGGGGGAATAACATTTTATAAAAAATATTATTTCAGTTAATTGAAAATAATAAGATAAACTTGGTTTTAAAATTAATTTTTTAAGCAATTTTTATGAAATGGGGAATATTTTTGAAAATCAAATTAAATGTAAAACGCATAGTTTGCTTATATTTTTATAAGTTTATGTATTTTTCAAAAGCATCCTTTAAAAACAAATTTTTCTTTAAAAATAATTGCAAATTTCATCCACTCTTTTGTAAAAATGTTTCTTAGAAATCAATTCAATAATTTACTCAACGTTCCACATTAATAAGTAACTTAAAATTTTATATTAAAAAGAAGCATCCAATTCGTCCTATTCATTTCAAAAATTCGCCAAATACATCGCCAACTCTACCTTGATTCACCTTCTCTCGTGAAAAGTGTCCATTTCTTTCCAAAATTCCATTTCATCATTCCTGTAATTGAAGTCTCCATCAAGACACGCGAATGATAAGTAGAACTACAGTTCATTTCAAAATGGTTTTTCCCTTCGAATTTTAATTTAGAAGAACTCGAAAGGTATATGAGAGAAGATTAAATTCAAGCGCGCTTTTTTCAAACATTTATTTTGATAGAGTCAGAACTATTTACATAGACATGCTTCATTTACTGATTATGTGGAGTGGGAAATTTGGAGATAAGTTTTTATTTCCCGAGGGGTAAGACATTTTGAAATGGTAACGTCCCAAATTACCATTGCTGTGCACATTTTTCATAGGTTTAATGTAAACAAATAACGGAAATATGAAATATCGAAAAAGACATTCGATCGTAAATGGCATGAGTACACAAAAATATTCAACTGTGAATGATATTCCTCGCTAAAATTGTTCCACCTTCGTTCAAGTAAATTGCATTATTTTGTTAGGTTACGGATCCACCCGACACACATATACACAGGTAAATTCTTGATGAAATAAAAATCGAAGTTCCAAAATGGGTGATTCAATGACAATAAATGTAGTAGGCTGAGGAGTGCAGAGTGAGGTTAAAACCAGGTATAACGGCAAACCAAACTTCTCTCTTTTGTTTATAGTACAGAGTAAACTCAGAAATAATATAATGGAGAGATATATTGAATCTATTTTTAAATTTGAGAGATAGATACTTAAAAAAAATTCGAATTACTGTCGGATTCAGTGATGTGTAAGAAAATTCAATCTTGGCAAGAAGAGAAGGGTTATTGTAGCAATTTTT
>BMAO01013999.1:0-164084 GCA_019973975.1 Trichonephila clavata
ATATTGAAAAGGAGGACACGTTAGAGGACACTTTTGAGGGAGGACAGAACCTATAAAAGGAGTATTGTCCTCCCTAAAGAAGAACGATTGGTCACTTTAACATAAGGCATTAATAAATGTAAAAAAGTTGACAAGAAAGTAGTACGAGCTAGATTGACAGAAATCTTACCGCGACAGTGCCTAATGAATCAATCCTCGCTGAAGAATACGTCATACTGGAGCGGCATGTAAATTCTGCTCTAGCTCAAGTCGAAACATTTCTTGATTACATCATACACAGAAAAAAAGAAAGAAAACAAAAACGCTAACTGCGCAGAATAATTAATCCTAAAAAATCTACGCAGCTGTCGGAAATCAAAATTACTGTCTTATCTAATCCCGCGGCAATCAATTAGCACTAACTTTTTTAAATATTGTTTTCATACTCTCATTTCAAATAAATATGGTTTTTTAAAGAGATTTTGTTATCTGGATTTCTGTTTGTCTTTCATTCTGGACAATAGGTGTATAGTGGTTATGGAACAGGAAACATTAACAATAAATAAACCACCAACAATAAATAAACTTAAAAGAATTGTACACTTATCTATAATACACTATGTAAAATATAGTTGATGATAAATAACTTCCAATGTTAAATAAAATAATATGTACGACAAATACAACAAATGTTTTTTGAGTAATAAATTTATAGAAATACATTTTTAATTCGAAATTGTGATTTTGATAATTTCGTTTGTAATTGGGTCGTAAAATGATAATGCTACTCTCATTTTGTCATCTACGTTTAAAAGTCTCGATTTTCTTTCTTTTTTCTGAAAATCTAAAATTCATACAGATAAGATGTAGAAAATGGTGTAACAATACTTTTAAAGCTTTTTTTTGGCTATTATGGGATAATCGCTCTAATTTTAATCCAGAATAAATTAAGTGACTTTTCCGAACGCTTTGAATCAGATCTCGATTTTTACAGAGCGAATAGTTTTCCTCTTCATTCATTATACAGATATATCCGCTATCAAAAATGGATTACAAACTAAATCAAATTTTTATATCTAAATTTGGGAAGTAATGAACAATTCTCTCTATAATGAAGTAAAGTGTTCAATAACGATTTTAGTTTAACCTTCATAGGGCCTTTTTTTTAGTGGATGACATGTTTGAAACATTTTTGAGATGAGATTGGAGATTTATCAGAAAAAAAACTTATTTAGCTATTAGATAATTGGTTTGCATTTATTAGACCCATTTTTGGTGGAAAGTATACCATCGTCAATTGCATGCCATTAAAAGCAAAAAACATTTTTATGAGATTTTTCAGGGTTTTTTTTTTTTTTTTTTAACATTTCTTTGCATAGATTCTATAACTTAGTCTGTAAAATACCAAATCTGAAAAAAAAAGAGATATTTGAAAATTAGGTAATATTTATATTTATAGTGATGATAAAATTAAAAATTTTTTATAATAGCGTATTACTTCTTGAAAATTTAGAATGCAATAATAAGCATTCAGTATATATACCATTAATGAGAAAAGCATGTTTTGTAAATTAGACATAGGTTTGTACTATACAAAAGAACTGTAAATTAAATAGAAGAAAATGATGTTGAATTTAGATTAATAAAGTTGATGATGGTAAGTATATTCTATACGACCTTTTATAGACCATAGAAAATCAAGAAATAATTAAATCTGAAACAATTAGTTTCATAATAAATATGCATGAAAAACAGAATTTTAGTGGTCAATATCAAAAAATTAGAAAGTACTGAGATGAACAAAGTCACACACAATATTTTAAAGTCAAAAAGTTCTTGCAACAAATTTAAATGTGAATCTTTCAAGCAACAGTATCTAAATTGATAAAGAAAATTCAATTATTAACTGTCATTGAAATAAAATATGATTATGTATTGTTTTAATGTGAAATTAAATATCCAAAAATCATCTAGCAGTTATAACCATATTTACAATAGCACACAAAAACCATTAAGAAAATTTTAAATATTTTAATAATATTATGTATTTGAGAGAGAATATCTATCAGATTATTTATCATCATAATCGAATTTAAATATTTCAACAGCTGATAACTTCAACAAACTTTAAGCAGAACGCGATAAAAGCATGGTTTACAACTCGATGATAAAGTTGGCTGTTAAAATATATAAATGAAGCATGCTTGGATATTAAGGCCGCTTCAACGCATTTGAAGTGAATGGGTCGATTTCAGGAATTGAAGTAGTATTATCGTGTATCAGGTTACAGAAAAATCTTTTTCTGAACAAAAGAGATTTTGAAATTTAAAACATTTATTTAATTGTAAGGTAAGTTTTTATTTTGAATTGTATGATTTTTTTAACAGGATAATGCTGTCAAACTATATACTAAAGGTAGAGGAAAAAATGTTCTTAAGTTTCATTGAAGAAAAACGTTTTAATTATAAATGCATTTTTCTGTTATTTATCAAAATTATTTTCTTTCACATTAAGCCATATAAATTAATATTTAAAAAAATACTGTTAGATTATGGCTTAGAATAAATTTTTATAATTTCCTTTATATGAAAGAAAAGAATTTTTTTATTCGCTATATTTTAGCATTTAAAATTTTTCTTTTATTTTTTAATTAAGTGACTATGTCCGGAACTGTGATTTGAAAACACTTATAAATGATATTTTCTGATTATTTAGTGTCATTTTAATTAGAATATACATATAAATTGTTTTAAAAATTATAAAACAAGAAAAAATTATTTAAATAAAATTTTATGACAAAAAAGGAAGAAGGAATGACATATTTGAAAACATTCTCCTTTATGGAAATTCTTCAATAATTAATAATATTTTGCCTACATATAGCTAAGACTTCTGTACGGAGCCTAAACTAAGATTTTTAAAATATGTAATTTAGAAATGGATTTTTTTGTATTTAATATACATAAAAGTAGAGAAATTTTAACAAATAAAAAACAACCTACTGGTTATTAATTATTTCATTGGATGACAACTCTGAAAATTAAGGAGATTTTTCAAAAATCCCAGTTTAGGATTTGTACAGAAATCCTAACTATACATAGCCAAATATTAAAAAATTATTTTTCATAAAAGTAGAATATTTTGAAATTTGTCATTTTTTCTTATTGTTTACCAAATCATTGCACTTAAAAAATTTTCTTGTAATGATATTCTTTAAACAATTTAATATGTTTTTTTTTTAATTCAACTGACTCTAAATGTCAAAACATTATTCATGAATACACTATTTCCAAATTTTTATTCCGAAAGTAGTCTGGAACCTTAAAAATCTTGCTCAAAAATGGTTCCTTTTTTCCCTAACCATTGTTTGTTTCTTATTTTCAACTAAAATTATAATTCTCAATCCCGTTTGGCTAAATAAAATATATCACTTAAAAATATTATTGAGAGAGAGGAGAGGCCAGTAGCTTAGCGTATACCCCAGCAAACCCGCAATCACAGGGCTCCGGTTTTCTAGGGGGCAAAAAGCCAGGCTGACTTCAAGTACGTCTTGCGGTTCCCAAACCTGACTTTGCAGGGGGACCTTAATATTCTCTGTTACACCCTGGGAAAGGCAATTGTGTTTTTTTATATTGTCTGTATCTTTTTAATAATTAGAAAAATCTTAATTATCTCAGAATTTTATTTCATTTTTAAAAATGTGTGATAACCACAATAAGGGTTTATATAAATATAGTAAATTTTAAAAAAAAATGCGTCGTTGATTTGACAGTCATTTATGTCTTTGCATTTCTTTCATGTAAGTATATTTTATTTAAAGTATACGTATAATATTAAGAAATGAAGTAATTATTTAATGTGTTTGAAGTTAGATGAACTTTAATCAGAACTTATTAAGAACTTGTAGCTTAAAAAAATAATTAGAAATATATGTGCCTATTATGAGAAAATAATAAATCTTTTTTTCGTTTTTATAAAGCATTTTGCACACAATTACTCAGATGAAAATTATTTTAAACCTGATAATATTCTAGTTTAAATTTATGAAAGTTAATTACTGACTTAACTATATTGATTTTCAATAAATTAAACTTATTTATATTTTCATTTATCATTTTTAAAACAACGTGTAAGATAAAAACGTGACTACCAGTTATAGTCAAAAAGCTAAAAATATAGTATATGTTACCTTAAAACTAAAAAAAAAAGAAGAAAAATTACAATAGCAGCTATAATATTTTAAGATAGTTAAGATCAGCATCAGATGTATGCACGTGCGCAATATTTTATTTTTAATGTTCCTGTAAGCGAATAAAAGTTGCATCAAAAGTGTTGATCCTTATAATTTCTTGAAATGTATTTTCGTTAAAGAGAATTCAAACTATACCATTGAAAGTATTCGACGTAGACCCATAGGTCAAAAAATATCTTCAGTTTCAATAAGTCGAACATTTTTTTTCCACATTTGTTATTTGTTATAATTTAGAGCTTTGCAAGCATTATTAGTTTTTGTTTTATACCTTTGCAAACTTTAAATGCATTTTCTCAGACTTTTATTTTTGAAGATGTAAGTGTTTTCTAATCTCTTAGGCGTTTTTTTTGTTCAAGATAGAGTCTTGAAATCTTTTATAGATCGTAACTGTACTCCGTGGATACATGTGTTCTATAAAAGTTAGAAAAGATTTAGGTCTGGGATCTCTAGTTATTTTTTAAAAAAATGTTAAAGTTAATATTTTAAAATTTTTCGTGTTTTTTCCAAGTTTAACTAGAAAAATAATTATTAAAAACCAACAAGGAAATAGATTTACAAATCCACGCTGACTTTTGTTTGCAATAATATAAGAAATATAAATCACAAAAAATAATTAAAAAATTTCAAAAATTGTGTATTTTATAAGAATTTAAAAAAAAACTTCGAAATTTTAAATTTTTTAAATTTTAAAATAAAGTCTTGTTAAAATGACTTTTTATTTTCAAAATCAGTTTAATAATATAGTCTGAAAACAATACATAAATTACTTTTAATATTACTGTCCCCAAAAATTTTTTTTGAAAAAGGGTACCGTGTAGCCTTAAGCAATAAATGAAAAAAAAAAGCGTAATGTTTGTCAGTTATAATACAACAGTTTGAGATGATGTAATCTCAAATCTAAAAATGAACTATTACAGCTTTAGTTATGATATTTTAAGATAGTAATCAGATAGTTAAGGTCAGCCTTTCACATATCGTTACATGAGCTACATTTTATTTTAAATTTTACTGCAAGCAAGATAATGTCGAGCCTAAAGTGTTGACCCTTATAATTTCTTTAAATATATTTTCATTAAATAAAATGAATACAGTTATTCGTATATCATTGAAAATTATAGATGTTGTCTAAAAGGTAAGAAAATATATTTCGTGCCTTGAAGCTAGCGGTTATAAAATATTTTGCAAAATTGAGATCATCAGAACAAATTAATATTATATGTTCTTATACAATAAATTTAAAAAATATATATCCAGCTTGATTCAATGGGAATAAAATAAAAAAAAATTAGAAAAATTAGAAAATCAATGGACCTTTAGTGGTGGTCCGGAGAAAATTGTAGACAATATTTGTCTTCTTTAATTTAATTATTTAAAATAAAAATTAATATTCAAAGCAAAATTGTTTTATCTGAATGACAATTTCCCTCCCTTTATTTCATTAAATTCACGAAATTTACTAAAAGGGATAAGAGAAAAGAGAAGAGGAATAATATTGAAACGGTTTCGGTGCTGTTTCGACGATCACAATCGTAACTCTACTCCCCGTTCGATTCTCAGCCGATTGTTCATTTTATTTGTTTAATTTCCAGGTGTTTTCGTTCGATATGTATGACGATATTTGAGCATTTCCTTTTTTTATATTTGGAAGAGAATAAATATTTTTGCATTGTTGTTAGACTGGTTTTTCGGAGTTCCATTTATTTCTATTTTATCCACGAATTTTCATTGTAACGCACCAAGGTAATTAAAATTAAGTTTTCAAAGCATTGTTTAATCTTAAAATTTCATGAAGGACTTAAACTACCATTTATATCTGCTTTGAACAAGCAGGTTATGTTGACTGAAGGGATAGCATAGTGCTGTTTAAACCTGGTTTGTTCACAACATTATTGTTTAAAATAAATATAATACTTTAAGAAAATATTACTGTTTGTTGAGCTTGCACTTTTCAATATTAATTTTTGTTGAAATTCTGGTACTAGTTACACTTTTTAATCAAATACCAAATGAATAATATAGCAGCGTAACAATATTCATAATACAAAATCTGACAATAAGGTTCGGTGAATAATTATGTAACATTAACGTAGATGAAATATTAACGAAAGCTACCTTACTGCCCTTCACAAATAGTCACCTCCCAAAAATATGCACCCATGAGATCTGCTATACATGTCCTGGAAACTTTGCCAAATGTTTTCTTTTGAAATGGAGTTCAAAACCCTCGTCACGTTTAGTTGGATATCAGAAATATCATCAAATCTCTTTCCTGTTGTGTTGTTGCTAATGCCACTTGTCTGACGTAGTCAGATCGAGGCCCACGAAATTCATCATGGCATCGGGCTAGATTGTACACCTGTCGTTAGCCGTAGCTTTGAGCACCATACAGGCTCGGTTCCACCCCAATTTTGTAGGAGAACACCCTGGGAGTGGTCAGGGACCTCCCAACTCTCTTCCCCTTCCACCAACCTCGCGAGAGGACTTGTGGATCGACGGCTATTTAGAGTAGCCCCATGCCGCGAAGGCACTATACATTTACAAACATCCATGCCTTCTCTGGGATTCGAACTCAGGCTCTATGGTACAGCAGTCAGCGTCATCTCTTTCCGTTCAATTGAGTCTAAGTCGTGGGAATAGAAAGAAGTCTGGAGGGTGACTGCCTGGCGAGAATGGTGGATGTTCAATTTGAATTACCCCTTCTTTTTATCAGGAACTTTTAGACGATATTGGCTGTGTGAGGTTGAGCATTGTCGTGAACAAAAAACCATGAATAGTGTTGTGCGTACTGGGGTCGTACTCTGCGGAGACGTTTCATTAAACGGGTCAAAATTGCAATGTACTTTGCAACATTCATCGTCCAGCTATCATGCTCACTGTTAATCGGCGATCTTTTGTGATTAATGTACTTTATTTCTCAGTTTTCATCACTGAGGAGGTCACCAGTATTTCGCTACGGTGGTAATCAGATCACTTTCCCGGCCTTTTCGAAAACGGACGAACCACTCATACGCACACTTCAAGGACAGTGCTTGATCTTCATAAAAACGCAACAGCATCGAATAAATTTCTGTCGGTATCTTGCCAAGCTTGAAACAAAACTTTAAATTGATCTTTTGTTCGTTCATTTTCCTGTTCGCAGTTAAAAAACTAACCCACTAAACAAGCCCTTTGTAAAACACGTCTAACACGGAACACAAGTGACGCTCAACTGAACAATGGTGGGAGAAGGTGGTCAACACCTGCCGCTACGCATGTGCAGCACTTTGTTTCGCCAATGCTGCCAGTGTGGCTGTTCTGGCTTCATTCATCAAACTTTATTGTCAGAAGTTGTATAATTATAACCATTCTCAAGAGAATCTGAGATACGTTTTATATTTTCAATGTGAAGTTTTAGTGTGAAATGGATTTACCCACATTTTGCAAAAAATCCCGTGGCACAGTATTCTTTAATGTGTGATTATAACTGAATTCATACGAGTAACTTCATCAATTGATCTCGAGATTCCCCGTATGAAATGACACCTGCAATCACAAGTGGTGTGGGAGTGTTTGAGAATTCTGTATTCTGACCTTCAAAAGGTTAAATCTTGACATTACCATCAAAATTTAAGGATGAAACATAACTCTCTGTCTTAATACAAAGCAGATACATGTTAGTCTACTTTATTTTATCGGATTGTGAAAGGCATCGTAAAACAATTCCTTAAGAGTAGTTTGCTGCATTAGGATACGATTTGTGCCCATGTTTAAATCTAACAAGAATCGCGCGCGCGCGCGCGCATTGTCGATGGTCCCACGCTCCCGTAAAGAATAGGTTTGAATTCATTTAAAATGAAAAGAACTATGTACACTTGAAAAATAAACGTAAAAATGCGAAGATGATAGTTATATTACGAAAAATAATCGGGATAAAAAGACACAACTTTGAAAATGAAAAGATGAAGATAATATGCATGAGTTCACAATCCTAAAAGAAGCTATGGGATTGATCAGTACATCTGTCAAGAAGAGAGAATATTTGATCGAACTTATTTAAATATTAGAATTTTGCTGATCGAAAGAATCAGATAAATAACTTTTTCAATCAATCTTCCCCCCCCCCCAAGTGACCTTAATTCATCTTGATAACTTTTCTTTACTGCCATAAGAAAACTTTCCATTATCATAAGAAAATATTAATACTTTAAACAGTCTTAGACGGATTATATATATATATATTATATATATATATTATATTTTTTTTTTTTTTATATATATATATTATATTGGCAAGTTCCTAAAATAGCAGCAAATAAATTTTGATATATATCTAAATGCTTGTATTAACTTTAAAAAAAAAATTTATAATCTTCAATGATGAACAATTTTGACTGTTACTATTAATAAACTCTGTGTTGGAACATCCTATTGGGGGCCAAGGCCTACTGTACCCATCTCAGTTTTTGTGAACTTGGGCGCTAAGGAGCATGAGCAGATGTTCCAGTCAGGTGGTTAGTCTGACGCGGTTACTGTCCATACTCAAACTCAGTGCCGCAACAGCCTATGAAGGCCAAGGCCTACTGTGTCCATCGGGCGTTGAGTTGCGTGAGACGATGTCCCGTTCAGGTGGTCAGTCTAAAGCGAAACCTCCAGTGCTTTAGTACCCAAGCAAGCATGGAACTCATTTATCGACCCACTGTATTGATGAAAGGCTGAGTCGACCTTGCTCAAACAGAGGATAGAACCCCGGACCTGTGGTGTGGAAGCGCCATACGCTACCACTCGGCCACTGAGCCTCTGGTTATTGATCATAATTCAACTTATTTTTGCTATTTAGTTTACAGTTTTCAATCAAATTGTATATTTGCCATCAGGGATGTTTGTCGTGTGCGGCGACCCGTAAAGAAGAAATTAAGTTGCCTCTGATACAGCAAATTGATACTAACTTAAATGTTTTTCATTTAAGCTCAAGACACCGTTAACATACTCCCATATTTTGACTGTTTTCTCTACCATTCAAACGGGTTAGGATATTTTCAAAATAACATATCCATACTCATTTCCAGACAAAGCTTAGGCTAATGACAGACGTATCTCTAGCCCGTTACCATGATGAATTTCGTGGGCCTCGATCTGACTACGTCAGAGAGGTGGCATAAACAACATATATATATCTACTCTTTTGCAGCATCTCTTCATACATACTTTATCCAACCCATTGCATTATAAATGTTTCATCAACATGTACTTCCATTGCATTTGATTCTCAATCAAACATAATTCTAGATTCATCTGTTCAGTTGCCTTGAAAATCCTCTAATGCTCCTCCATTTAAATCATCGTGAGCAAGGTCTTTCAAATATAAATAAATTTAACATTATACATCTAGTATTCCAAAAATGCCCCAAATAAGTAAAACAGAATTTCAATAGCATCAAATAGTCACAACCAAGTAAAGAAATAAAACTAATGTCCAACAAATTGAAGAAAAGAGTTCGTACACCAAATATTTTAGCTGATAAAAATATAACGTGTGGTTTTTGAATTAATATGAACCACCTTAATCAACAATTCACGACATTTTCAAAAATTAACATCTACTAAGAAGAAAATAAAGTCAAAATTTTGTTATTTTATTTTATATATTTGACTTGTTTTACAAGATTTTGCCTATTCCTCCCGCCCAAGAATTAATATTGTATAGGGTTTCTCAGAGGTGTTAACTTTCTCTAGAGGTCTGAAAATATAAGCAATATTCCAATATATATAACTCTTGAAATTAAAATTAAATAACTCAAATATTTTACACATTATTTATAAAGGAATATGTCTTCAGAAAAGTGTAAAATGTTTAAAATATAATCATAATTTAAAAAATTATAAGCATATGGAAATAAGAAATATATCTATAAGAAATATTAATTAAATTTTACGTTGCGCATGCTGTTTTCTGAAATAATAGCTTTAATTACTAGCAGTAAGTTGATTTATAAAGTTAGATGAATCCTTATTTTACTGTAGTATTTTTTAAATAAATCTAATAATAAATTATATTTTTTAAAAAATAAAAAAAAAATTTCAATTTTTTTTTTAAATTTTAATATTTTTCAAATATTTTGAAATACAAAAGATACATTATTCTGAAATTAGTAGGGTTTAAAGAGTATTTGTGACGGATCTATACGCGTCTATTACTAACCCCTTGGGGACTCTTCCGAGGAAACATTTTTACCAACCAACTTTTACCGAAGGTAAGAAAACGTGATTATGCAAATTAAGTTTATTATATAAATTCTGTATGCGCGAGTTTTGAGAGTTAGTTAGTGAGTGGAGGATTGTGAGTTTATTGAGTGCAAATCTAAGTTTATAAAAGTATCAATTAAATAATTCCAAGAGAGAATCACTCGGATGTGATCGAATCCAGTTAAAGATTAGCGTTCAAGGCCTCAACAGTAGGACTTCGACTACACAAGAGTACAGGTATCGTGAGCCTTATTTAAATAGAAGTTAAAGAATAACTTATTAAGTGCGGCAGAGTTGAAATTGAGCTTGTATAGGTTATCGTGGAATCAGATGAGGGTCCGTAATATTATCCCTAGGCTAACGGGTCTCACCTTCGCGCTCTGAATACTGATCAACATTCTTAATTGGATTATTATTGCGCTTGCTTGATATTTTGTGACAATAAAATAATTAGAGTGAATCCTGTCGACTGATTATTCAGTTCTTCCCACACATCTAGCCGGGTCCGAAAGTAGACAAGAGGGATTGGAAGGGAAGCAGGAACAGACACATATTACACATTTCATAATTTTATAAAATTTTATACATCAAACGCTACTATTTAAGAAGCAACGCAAAAACTACTTAATATTTATTGTTTATTGGCATATGATTATAATTTTTAAAATTATGATTATATTTCAAACATTTTATACGTTTTTGAAAACATAATCCTTTATAAATAATGCGTAAAAGATTCGAATTATTTAATTTAAATTTAATAGAAGTATACCTGTTTGAGAAAAGTGTTTATATTTTCAACCATCGAGACACAATTAATACCCCTAAGACGCCATAACACAATGCAGGATCTTATTTCTTACAAAATTTTATACATTTATCAGTATGATTTTAAGGAATTTTAACTTTAATTCTAATCTGTACAACTTGTATTATATTTCTTCATTTTGTGTTTCTCTCTGTTATAGCAGATCAGATTTTAAAATTATTTTCATGACAACCTGATTTTTTTCACCATGTTTCTCAAAATATATCTCCTGAGGTTTTTTCAGTGGCGTAAAATACCTGTCAATTTTCTCAAAACGCGATTAAAGTAAAGTTATTAAAGTACTCCTTTGTTTGACAATTGCACAACCCTAAAATAGAAAAACAATTTCTCAATGAAGTTTTATCTTTCAAAATATTTATCGTTCGATATAATTGCAAAATGTTTTCAGAAAAAATGCTGTTGATTGAAGTATATTTGTAAAAACTTATCACACACGCTTAGACTTTTTCTACTGCGATTATTATGTAATGGTGAAACTTAGAGAAACGATGAAAGATGCCTATTAAAACAATTTATTGAAAGTAAAAAGAGTTTCTTTGATAAAAATTGCGCTCCGTATTTGCGGATTTGTCAGCTTTCTTGAATGAGCAGGGTAGTTGATTGGCTTATATTTTTACATCGTGTTCTCTCGGAACATATGTCAAATATGTGGTTTAAAATTAAGACCATTTGAATTCTAACTACATTTATTACATAGAAACTTTTTAAAAATTAAATGTAAGGGGAAAATAATGTCCCCAATGATATCCCTGGCCAATTACTGTCAAAATAAAAGATTTGAAATATTTGAAGTGAAGAAAGTCAAAAAGGAACGCTCAAGTCACTTAATCAGAGAAAAAATGTGATTATACACAAATGAAAAACTTCCCAGTATAAACGAGTCTAGGTGTGAGTCCCGTATGTTCAATTCACAATCGTTCTAAAACCAAGTCTTGTCCTCGATATTAGTTGTCTTCAAAGTGTGGTACGTGTGCCCCCCCAAAAAAGAGAGAAGTACGGTAATGAAAGATATTATCATAAGTCTACTTTTTATTTCCAGGGTGATTCTAAAATAATGAGACAAACTTTGAGGGGTGTTAGAGCTCAGTAAAACAAACAATTTTTGTATGGAAATGTAATGGCGTAAGTGTCGCGTTGTGTGAGGCAACACAGAAATAAATTATAGTTTATAAAAACTAAAAACTCCCTTTTATATTTAATCGAACTAATTTGTAACTTAATCTTTTAGTCACCAAATCTGGAAATAAGATATGAAATTAGTCGCTAGATGCGGAATGGGATCCGAAAATGAAAAATCATTAAATCCTGATGATCCTGATCAGGACAATGGAATTAAATTATTAAATTATTATATTGTCATCGGTCCTGGACAAGTGAGCAAAATTTCTAATTAATCTGACCTTTTAAAGTAGGAGACAATTGAGTTCAAAGATTCCGTTACATACAAGTGAAGCTTATAAAAAGGTTGTCAAAATTAACACACTGAAGGAATCATAAAACGCTCATTGGCAGCATACTTAACAACAGATTGCTCACTTTCCAGAAATTCATCTACTAGATAAGCTCTATGTGCCTCTGGTTGCCATCCATTAAAATAAAATCAGGGCCAACTGCACCCGTGAAAAAGCGAACATAGGACTCCAAGATCTCATTCCTATACCTCACAGTAGTCAAAGTGCCTCTTACAAAGACATAGCAATGTGTGCGGCCATTCAATGTGATGCCTGCCCAAATCAATGAGCCTCCGTTATTGTGATGGTCATTTTCTCGGACACTAGAGGGTAGGTAGTGAGACCCTGATTCTCTTAAGATATCCGACCACCCTAAAATTGGGAATTGACAATTTTTTATGGTTTCATTTCATAGGCTATCTCTTATTAGCTTTATAAAAATACCAAGGATATTATTTTCCGTTCACTAGAAAAAACACTGCAGGTATTTTAGTAAAAGCAGAGGCCATTACTTTAAGCAACATGCTAAACTTTAAAACGCGTTTTATTCGAAATGTGTTTTTTTTTTTTTTTTTTTTTTTTTTTTTTTTGAAAATGCTCAAACGGGGACAGCGATTACTAAAAAAAAGTTTTGAAAATTATTAACTGTGTGAAATTTTTTGTGTATGTTTTGTATAATATAGAAGTGGTTTAATCTTCAGATTTATTAATCGCTATTTTATTACAAAATTTACAATCCCTACGTTGATATGATCCCTGTTTTCTAAGCAATTTCATATAATAAATAAAATAGTGCTCTAATTTCTGTAAAAATTAAAATATCTCTTATCCTCAAAGTCATTTCAAAGATGAATAATATAGCAATATATCAGAATTGAAAAATTAGAAATTTGTTCATAAACGTTTGGTGCAAAATGAGCTGCATTTATGTTATTTTTTTTAATTTTTACCCATTTTAGTAATTATAATTACTTTTTATCTTCTTAATTTTAGCATATTTTTGTTTAAATGTACTAAACAAATCTAAAAACAACAAAAAAATCCGCATTTCTCCAATTTTTTTAAAAACAGCTGTCGCAAGTAGTCGGATACCTTAACATGAAAGCACGATGAGAATATATTGGAGAGAACCAGGAACCCGCTACGATTTTAATGAATTTTACTTTTGAAATATACCTGACTTTAATCACATTATTTTCGTTTTTTATTATGAATCTGTTTTTAAAGTTTGCAGTGTTTTAAGCAAATGTTTGATCCAGAATAATCTAATTTGATTTTTCCGCCATAAGATCCAATGTTTTATTCGCTCTACTGCAACGATCTTTATATAATACTCCAGGCGTTATACAGGTTTATAGACTCTTTATTTTAAATAATCCCTCTATACTTTTAGATTTCTCACACAGTATATAATGTTATCACCAAATTTAATGACTGGCGACATTTTGCAACAAAATATGTCACTAAGTTTTTTGAGAAAGTCATTCTTACCTATTCAACCTTATTGACAGATTTACTTTCTTTTTTTTTTGCCCGAAAACCATCCTTCCGTCTGAAATATTCTTCGAATCGGAAGAGAATAAAATCCAAAACTTACCGTAATAGTAAATTTAATTTCTGATATATCTCGGCTTAGAATTTAATTACCCCGTAATAAATGAAAACTTAGACTGGATAATTTATTTAAACTGGAGAGTACTGACAGGAAAATTTTAATACATAAACAGGATAACAGATTATGAAACTCAGGCAATGAGAACTCAAAACTTATAAAACGAAAACTAGATTTTAGTACTTATGGAGATAAAATTATTGTTCCAAAAATTTTCAAACATGTTCATCAGTAAGATGTCACCATAACTAAACCCAGGATAATTTTTTTTTGTTTTCTTGCACATAATAATTAAAATTTTGAAATAACTTTAGTAAAAAAATATTACTATAATGTATATGATCAATAATAAACTATATTTCTGATCCAAGAATTTTGTTCCATTTAATCATTCCTGCAATTAAATTCCTGCTAAAAAGAGTTTGCTGCAATTTACCAGAAAAAAAATACAGATTGTGTTGATATTTGTTCACTTGTTTTGTTGTATAAAATTGTTTATCACTACGAGCACTTGAACTTAGAAATAAAGGAATTCGGAGAACAGGGCTTTTATCTGTTTGTATATCTCATTGAAGATATTTTAAAAAATTGTTTAGATTACGTTAAAAACATTACGCTCTAAAAATAAACCTTTCAATTATTTTCTCTCATCGTTTTGTATCAGGGTTAGATTTAATGCAATCTGAAGCAATCTATCTTATATTATGCAAGAATTTACGTGAAAAACAAAATTAATCTCATTTTTATAGAGTTGTAACGGTCTATTTGTGAGTATCCTACTAATCCTCTTGGAAAAAACTATTTCTTAAAATATTGTTCTATCGAAAACTTTCTCCTGAAGAAAAAGATGTGGTTTATGTAAATCAAGGCTTATATTTAAGCATTAACTTTTAGGTTCGAGGAAGAGGTTAGGAGTTAGATGATAGAAGTTAGAGATTGGTAACGTAAAGTAGGGGGAATCTAGTCGATAGTGACTCGTTGATTGGTTACTTAATATTTAAGATTGATAATTGACGATTTAGTCAATAAGCTATATTTGAATTAGATTAATATAGACTAGAAGTCGGATTGCTGAGAACGGATTACGGTTATATAGAACGTATATTACCAAAACGTTCCAAAAGTAAGTTATTCAATTCATAGTTAATTATTAAATATCTCGTCTACTCGCTTTTGCTCCAATACTTAATTATAGGTTTATTTCTTCCTTGGGTCATTTGAGTTGATTGATAGAAAAATAAAATAGATTCGTTTTCGTTATGGCTGATCTTTATTCTAACTCGCAAACACTGATGGATGTGAGAGGATATACCCATCACAGAATGATTTGTTTTAAATATTTTATCGTATTGTTGTTTATGCTAAAAAATATTTAGAATCAAATATTCGAGAGAACTAGTCTGAAATTAATTATATTTTTTATCAGAATGAAAACAAACATAAATTATAATACGAGGGTCATCTAAAAATAAAGAACATTCAGTTGTAAGAAAAAATTTACAAATACAACATTTGTTGGATAAAAATATTCTATTACACACCAGAAACACTTTTTCTTCAACTCTCTACATCAGGGGTGGGCAGACTTTTTCAGGGTACGGGCTACATTTTCAAGGAGTTGCGGTCCATCCAGTGTCAGTAGCGCACACAAAGGTGGGGGAGGGGCTCACGGGTCTGGACCCTCCCTCATAGCCCTTCATTTTTCCCGATGCATTATAGTCCCGTGTATATAGTATGTAAAATGGAATAAAGGATTTGATAATAGTAATATTTTTATTTATTAATGTTAATTAGTTTTATTCAGTAATTTATTTTTTGCTGTTTTTTGTTCCCGACAATCGACAAAATCAAAAAAAATATATGTTTGGCTGCGTATTGGGGAATGATACGAGAATGGAAAGATTATTATTATAACTTAATAAGTACGGAATATGTACTTACCTACAGAACTACAATAAAAAAAAAACACTTTTAAAACCGCGTTTTAAGCAAAACGCAAGACACAAGCTTAATAAAAATAGCCTCAAATATAATTATATCAAATGATATATTTATTATGAAACAATTCAAAATATACATTAAAAAAATAAAACATTTTTAATCTAAAGTTAGTTTTTGTTGTTATAGTCAAAAGACGCTTAATCTACGTACTGTCAGCCAATCTTGAATTTTCCGTATATAATTACTAACTGGTAAAATTTTTAGGCGGTCACTCCAAAATGTCTCGGTGGTCCACCGGTCGATCACGATCGACGTAATGCCCACCCCGGCTCTATATAATCATTTCCTACACCAGAACATGCTCGATAGAGTAAAAGGCAAAAATTAAGACTCTTTGCTTATGAGACAAAATCTTCAAAAATTTCCAGTAGAGCTTAGATTTTTTGGTGTTCTTAACGAAGATACTTTATTCATTCCGTAGAAATATAAAAAAAATTTTTTGTTCAAAAATGGTTTTTTTTTCTGTTTAAGTTACACACACAATTTTTGATATCTCATAATACATACTTATGTTTAAGTACTATTTTTTTTAAAAAAGTATTTCTTAAATGTTAATTTTTTTTGCACATTTATAAAATAATACAGAAAATATAATGAGCTTATTTTTTTATCAAAATATTATTATAGTTTCTTCAAAAAAATTATAAAACTGTAATTTTGAAAATTTATATTTTTCTCCCTTTTTCAGACAAAAAACTATTTTTTTAAGAAACTATATACTACTTAAACTAAAAGTAATTAAATTCACTATATGCACAGGTATCCTGTATAGAAGTACATAAAATTTGGAACCATCTAGGGCATTAGTGTTTTTTTAAAGTGTACCTAAAGGCAAAAAATTATGTTTTGGAGAAAAAGTGAAAAATTTAAAAGTAGGAATATTTTCATATATCACACTATTGACTAATATTTTCCTGTCTATTTTTACATACCTCATAAGGATACTTTAAACATTCTCTATAATTGCAAAAGTCATTTTAAATTAAAAAGTTTTTTTCCCCCTTTGTTATAACTGAGCATGAGCATAACTTTATCAAGTATATTTTCATTTAGGTATATTTTTTATAAAATTATTCCTAGAATATATAAAATATTTTACATGCATATATAAAACACAGAACAAAATATAGTCAAATAGTTTTTTGATAAAATAGTTGTATTATTTGTCTGCAAAAAACTATAAAGCTTTAAAATTTTGAGAATCTCAATTTTTTCCTTTTTTTTCTCATGTAAAACTAGTTTTTTCAAAAAATAAAAATAAGAAGTAGACATTAAAAAGAGCAAAATATTATTTTTCCCTTCTAGTAAATACAAATTAGTGTTTTACATAAATTAAACACAAGAGAAACTATCTTTTTAAGATACGTCAAAGGAGGCGTGGTCGTTTATTTACATTTTTATCAATTTTCTTTCTTTTTCATATTTTAAGGTTATTTTATCAACGGACATACAGGCGTTATACATTTTTGGATTTCGAAAAATATTCACTATTTTGTAATACTAAAGTTGAAAAACCAATTTTTTGAATGTGTATGATGTCCTGGTACTCTTAAACATTTGTCGTATTTGCTTACGAGCTTCTGAATTCCCAAGTAAAACTTTTCTCTGCTAACTGTGTTCAGGAGAATATAACATCTCCATATACAGAGCCAGGTAGTCACTGCATTCTCCAACTTTTCATCACTTCCAAAACGTTTACCACCTCAAAGTTGTTTGAGATAGTAATCATTAAGATCACAAGGTTTAGACTATCTGTCCTTAGTTTGAATGCGGTGAATTGGCAGTAGAACAGTATTATATAGGAATTCTGAAGCTCGTGAGCAAGTGCGACTAACGTTTAAATGAAAGTGGTAGGAAAATGAAGGAAGTTTCAGAAAGGTATGTTACAAAAATATTTTTGCCAATAAATATTGTGTTTTTCCTTTAGTATAACTAAACAGTCTTTATTTTCTGGATGCTCTTCGTATTTTTTTAGAAAATACAAAATTTAATTTCAAGATATTTTTTATCTTTTCTATCGGAACTGTATCTTACACCTGACTATTCGATTTTTGGTATCTGGAATTTATAAGTATTGTGTAACGTAGTCGTTTTCTGCTTCTTTTTATTGATCTACTTTTTAAAATTCTGAAAATTTTCCAAAAGTTATTAGCAGGATAAAATCTTGAAATGAAAATGCTGAAATATCGTGTTTTGCTATTTATCACTGACAAAATGAAAAAACTGAAAAATCAATCTAGATTAATTTTATATTCTACATAAAATAAGATTTCCTTATATTCAATATGTATTTAAAAGATTCTAATTTTTTCTGAACATCGAGTATGGCTATACAATAAACTTTTGTGATACGTCGTTTTTACAGCTGTTATAATTAGTTTAAAAATAAATTAGAACAAAAATTAATTCAAATAATAAAATATTTCAATGTTATAAAATAAATTTGTGGATGAAAAATAAATAAAGCAGGCTCATATTGACGAAAATGAAAATAAACTTCTTAAAAAATTTGAATAGATTGAAATGATTTTTGATGGATTAATGCGTTTCGGCTTCAATTTTCTGGAGAGCAAATACAATTATTTAAAATATTTTAAATCTAGCATTTACGTTTTATAAATTATCAAAAAAAATTGCATTGAAAGCAATAGATTAAACATTGTGAAAAAGAGCAAGCACACACATAGATGTATACATTGCGTCAAAGAATTTTTAAGAATGGATATTTGAAACTAATTAATAGCAATGTACTTACGTACCATCGAAACTATGCTAATTTTCAAGATAACTCACCAAATTGGTAACCCCGATTTCACATCTGTCGTAGGCGCTGAATTGGCAACCATATGCTTCTTTTCATATTTCTCCGCTTGCCACCGTTCTAAGCCTAGCTTTTCTTTGACACGGTAAAATCGAATATTAAATGTTAATCATGGATTTGCCAAATTCTTAGATAATAAAATTTAATAATAAAATTAATAATAATATAGTTATAAATAATAATCATTATTATATATGAACTAAAATAATGATAATAATATAATATAAGATTAACAAAAATAATAAAATAAAATAAATTAAGCAATAAAAATTGTTTTTTTCTTCGTTCGGTTTCATTCAATGGCGCCAATGTGGTTGTGATAGTACATAATTACCAACAGCATTTATATTTTTTTAGGCTCTTTTTTATCAAAATGAACTCCCTCAGCTCTTTTGCATTTGTTTCAATAATGTAATAACTCGATTGTCTTTTCGAGTTTATTTTGTGATTTTCTCTAAATATTACCTCAAATGTGTTTATATAGTCACAGTATCATCAAAATAACACCCTTTTAACTTCACAGTTAAATTTTTGGAAAAAAGGAAAATCACACAAACAACTAAATCAGGCGAATGTGAATACAATGAAGCATTTAACACATTTTTTAATATCTATTTTTTTTACAAAAATCGTATCAAGTTAAATGAGTTGTGACTAGTTGCATTATCATTCAACAAGCGCCAACTATTTTCATCCTGATATTCTGGACAAATGCGACGAATCTTGGCCGTAAAACGCTTTAAAACATTTTTAAGAAATTCTAAATAGTAAATGCTTTTCCATGCGGAGCAAATCATTTTGTACCCTTACTATTCAAAGAATGTGATAATCATTTTTTTTCTTTGCTTGTTTGAAAAATGTTTGTGCTAGAAGAAAACATTTGCTCTATTTTAGCAATCCTTGCCATAAACTTGTTTCCCTGATACTCTGGCCAGATTTTACATAGATAATTACAATTCTTTGCTCTCTCTTGAAAACTGAACATAAAAAAAAATTGTACTTTTTTTAAGAAACATCCGTTTCCTTTGAGATAGTGAACAAATGCATTGACGTTTTAGTATCGCACTAGCTGCTAACTAAGGTGTACCACGCATACACAATAATGCAGATGGCACTATTATAGGATGAGATACAAAACTCTTAAAAACTTTTTAACATCTTAATATAATATATCATATAATGTGTGGGTGTGTGACACAGAGAGAGATAGAGAGAGAAGAAAAACTTTTCTTGAAAAAAGTTTTGATTGGTTGAGATTTTGTAAATTCGTACACTTAAACCAGAGAACTCGCTTATTGGTACCTAAGAATTCGTGTGTGAAATTTTCCTTCCCATTTGTAACTTTTAAAAATATTATATTGTTAAAAAGTTACCTAACAAAAGTTTATGGTACTGAATCTTTTCGATTAAGCGATATGAGTCCATTGTTGTTGTAAAAACGCAGCAGTACTGCAAAGAAAAACATTCGAATTAGGTTTGATAAAACTTCATAGCCAGAATAAAACCAAATACTCTAGAGATCACGAGACAAAAGAACAATTTATAGCAGCCAATGAATTGTTTTCAATCACTTGCAGATGTTACTACGTTTTATTTCTTTCTCCTTCCTCTCTCGTCAGCTTTTTGTGGTCGCGGCAGCCGAGTGATCATCATCGGAAACTAGAGGAGGAATTATTACTGTCGAATCAATCATTAGCACTACTGAAGACCTGCCGGGTAATGAATGTTTAATTTGCTGAGGGTCAAAATTCTCACTTCGACATGACGTAGATGTTTGGCGAGCACGTTTCCAGCTAATGTATCATCTTTAGTGGCTTAAAATACATGCCCGCAACCACCGCATCGCGGGTGGGCCCAGGATTCTAGGGGGCCTACGGCCTATGTTATGTTATAGTTTTGCAACCCTTTGTAAGATCTGGCTTGGGGCCCAAAATCTGACTTTTCACAGGGGACTTAATATTCTCTGTAATGCCGCTGATTATCATCGACATTAGCAGTGATTTAATATAACATGTTCCATAACTCATACCCTCATGTTGCTTTGAAGTGCGGAATAATTATTTTAAATATCCAATACACTTTGTAATTAAACGTGATAATTCAAATAAATTTTATCCGTATTTTTATTTATTCATTTTCTTATAATCCAAATTAGTGAAAATTTCTCGTTTACTTAAGATTTTCTATGCATTATTTTCTATGTATAAATTGCATAGGTATTCATAAAAGATAGAATTAGATATTTTATATAAAATATTTACAATGTCCTTGCAAAATTCTATTTTCGGTATATATTTTTTCCTTTAAAAATAATTAAATTTACATCTAGCAGCAATTTCTGAACATTGATAAAATCATGTGTGTGCAGCTTCTGTTCACTGATAACATCATTCGTAACAGATAAAATCATCTCATGAAGTTAAAATGAGATTGTGGATATATATGAGTTTCGTGACTATTGGATTTTAAGTTCACGAGACTTTTATGTGAAATCATAATATGCCTTACGCATAAAAAAAATTAAACTGTAGTGGTAATTTTTAGCGTAAAATTGTTGTAGTTCAAAAAAATGAAAACTTTAATGAGTACATTCTTCTTGAAAAACGTTAATTTGCTTAATTTTTTGTGCCGCTAATTTTTTGGGGCATCTTTCTTCTAAAAAGGTTTTTGTACCGTTTCCTTTAATTCCCTTTATGTGAAAAATTTATTTCAAAAAATAAATTTCAAATTAGTGATAATTCTATTTAATTTAACCTCTTCTATTAAAATTAATTTTTAACAATAAAACTTTCTTTAGGATGTTCTATTATAAACTTTTGTAACTCTTTTAATACAAATCTATTCATTTTGGAAAATATATTCTGCTTATCTATATACAGTCGGATTTCTATTTAACGAAGTCGCTACATCCCGAAAAAAAGTTCGTTATATAGAAAATTCGCTATATAGAGGTTCATCTTTCAATATACTTTATAAACCACATAAAACAAATTTTAAATTCATAAACACTATATATAAAATAAAGTAATTATTCACACTTTTTTTGTAAATTAATATCTATTTATTTTATATATCTTCCCATCAAGAAAAAGAAAGGAAGGAAGAAAAACTGCAAGAAAAACAAGAAAAAATAACGTCGAGAATATACTGTCTTTTCTACATTAAGAAAATAATTTTATATTAAAATTAAGGGGGTTCACCCATGTGGCGGCCTGTTTTTTAAGCATTCTTAGGGAGTTTTTTTTTTTTTGACAACCAGTAAAAAGAAAGATAGAACTTTTAGTTTTTCATCATTTATTTATATGTATTTTAAGAATATGTTAATGTTTAAACAAAAATAAAAAACGTGAGTTATAGCGCTCTGAACACACCCTCCTCGAAAAAATGAGTGCTTACTTCCTCCACGACTCCTGCTGATTGGCTATTATCTGAAATAAAAGACATTAACAGCGTTTTAATTTATAAGCTTAAATGCACAGAATGGACTATACTCAATTGAAAATATCCAAAATTGGGTTTTTGGTAGACTTCTGAAGAAAAACTTTCAAATTTCATGGGTTTTTTGTTGTTGTTTTTGTTATAAAAAATAGAAATATTTTGAATTTTGGAATGATCGTAGTCCATTTGGTGCGTATGTATATGCTAAGTCTACCCTATAGATTTGAAATCTTTCGGTCAAACCGTTCTTGAGATATGATGGAGGAAAGTTTGAAAAACAGTTTTGAGAAAAACGCATTTAAATTTTCAAGTCCGATAGAAACACAATGAAAATATTAAATTAGTGCTACAAACAGCTGCTTTTTTAATACCTGCTTCTTTATAACGACTTCGAATTTTAAAAAATCACTTTACCACCGTATTCTAGACATGTTAAAGAAGCAATTTATGGAGAAAAAAATTTTTGATTTTTTGAACCCGTTACATAGGTGAATGAATGAATGAACGTTACAATGAATTTTAAGAACATTTTCTAATTTAAAGCATACAAGTAATTTTGAACATGTATTACTTTGTAACTAAAAATTCTAAACACATATTACTATATATGCATCCTTAAATTTAATTACCCATAAAACCTGCTAATTGTGTTTGAAAAAATGTTTTGTTTCATAATACGCTTCACATCTTTGCAATGCACCAAAATTCCCATTGGGCGTATTTTTCCGAGTCTTTTCTTAAATTTTTCTAGCCATCTCTTGCTACCGAGAAATTGGTCGTATCCCAATGCCTTCGTAAATTGAAGAGCTTTCACTACAACGAAAGGACAGGAGATCGGAACATTTTTACCTCGCATTGTGTGTATCCATTTCAAAATTGCCTCGTCGATATCTTCATAGACAAATGTTCTTAAAAGTTTGGAATGAGAATTCAATGAACCATAATTTTATAACTTATCTCGATTTTTTGTAATAGTTGATAAGCTGAGGAATATCAAATTTTTAAGCAAAACCTTTTTCTTGACGCCATTATCTGCTCCCTGAAGGAAAAAAAATTGTTTAATGCTCAAGCACTTACGTTTTGACATTTTAGAGCTACAAGAAACGAAGTTACCAGTACGACTGATCAATAATATAAATGAACGGAGACTAGTTCAAGGACACAGGGATAAGAGACAACTCCACTGAGGGTGACAGGGGATATCGAAGATGTTTCTGGTGCACTGGACAATGGGGGTCAAAGGTTGTACTTCTTGGATGAAACACCCAGAATTCTATTGCTCTCAGCGAGTTAGGATCCTAATAAAACCAGTTCAAGATTTATGACCACCATAAAATGTGTTAAAAGAAATAACAACTTTAAATGTCCAGAAATACTTTAAAAATAGAGAGGAAAAAAATTGAATCTCATGAAAAAAAGTGCCTTATATAGAAATGCTCTTCGCTATAGGGAAGTTATTTTACTAAGAAAATCGTGAACTGTTCTTGGTTCCAGGAAAAATTCGCTATATAGAAATATTAGCAATATAGAGGTTGATAATATGGAGGTTCGACTGTATATAGGAGGAAAATGACTCGCTCCCTCTCTCATCAAGCGATCCATTGCAAATACAGATTTGAGATTTGGCAGGATTATTTATTTTGTGTTGAGTAGAGATCAGCTAAAAAGAGGTTTTGGGAAAATTGACTCCCGAGCAGAGTTATAGAGGCCCCGTTTGGACAAAAATTCCCATTTTCGAACTTTTAGACCTAAGAAATTAGACAAGCATCTTTAATTGAATATATATTTACTAAAAAAAGTTTTGCGGAAATCAACTCCTACGAAGGAGCTAAAATAAAAAAATTCACTTTTTTGAACTCTTAGAGCTACAGAATTGAAACCTGGCTGCCTTGTTTCTTTGTTGAGTTTTAAGAACGAGTTTTGCGTAAATTGACTTCCAAAGGAAAGGTTGCAGGGTATAAAAATACTTCCGGTGAGGAAAATCAAATCCTTTTTTTAAATTAAGAGGGGGGGGCTATAATAATAGTTTTGTATTCCATCCGAAACAAAAGACCAGACTTGGGTATTACGTATAAAACTTTGTATAACTATACAAAATCCAAATAAATCATCATTGTTACTCTGACCCTACAAGAAAATTATCTTCCGTTCCATCTAGATTGTTAGACGTACTACATTTTTTAAATGATTTTTTAATCATGTCTGGTTTATTTTCATTCCATACTTTTATTTTCCACTCACATACTATTTCTAGATTTCCAAAGGTAAGAATATAGCATATGTTTATTTCAGGTTTCATCCTAAAAGTGGATATTCGCAGAATGGATTGTACAGTTAGATCTTCAGAACTCATCCGCATAGAGCATGCATGGGATGATTTGGGGAGGGCAATTACAACTCGCAACCCCCCTCCAAGAACCATCCAACGCTTGAAAAAAAGCTACTGAATGAGTGGGATTAATTGCCACAGGAATTCATAAATTCCCTTATTTCCGGTATAATATCGCTGTGTGAGGTCTATTTATCTGAAAGAGGGGACTACACATGTTAATAAACCTTTTTTTGTTTGTTATATTCTGCAACTGTTGTTTCATACCTTCCGACTTCAACGAGTGTTATGCATGATCATACTTTAACTGTTAAATGATTATTTTTTGTATCATATCAATCCTATGAGCATACCAAATTTAATTAAAATCTATCCAGTAGTTTTAGAGATAATCGACAAAATCTAAAAATTCTCTTAATTTTGAACACCAGTGAGTATAATTCATTCTTAAGAGTCTACAGTTTCAAAAACTGTATAAAATATAGTATAACGTTGGCCAGTTTTACTAAAAATAAGTTACCTCATATCACTAAAAATTAAATAAAAAAAATCGGGAGGAACTAATGGTGTGTGCCTTTTACACACGTTCCCCCAGGGTTTGAAATAGCAGCGGTAGTTGAGTGGTCATGGTCGCAAACTCGTGGCCATCCAGACATGGTGTACCAAGTCATGATGCCATTAGATAAATCTCCTCAGATAAATCTTTACAGTAATGTGGTGAGGAAATTAGGAGGATTTGGTGCCAGATCGCACATGAATGTCTTCCTCGTCGCTACGCAGTGTCAGAAAATTATGAGGTATATCGCCATTAGCTTTCGTGAAGCTTCAAACTACGATGTAAATGTAACAATCAATATTTAGAAGAGGAATATATTCAGTTCTACTGATTTCGTTCCATTAAACAAGTATAGTCTACATCCTTGGAAATTACAGCTATAATCATTAGTAGTATGTTTTATCTCTGATTTTAACAATCCCTACTTTTAGTGCTTGTATAATTTCATTTTTCAAGAGTTCATTCTGTTTGTGCGAGATAATTTTGATCTAACATATTGTTGCGAATTTGTGTGTTGAAAAACAGCCGATAACACCGATTAATTGAATAATAACAAATTGGTTATATATAATGGACAAGGACGAACAAATAAATTCAGGAAGATAATTCGACGTATATGCACAAAGAAATATTGTAAAAGATTATTTACAGTAACAAAAAACACCCTCGCTATAAACAAGTTTGGCAGAGCACTCGAAAGGGCTCTTTATAACAATTCCACCAGGAGGAACTCAGGCAAGTAACATCTCTCTGTCTTGTTGTATACACCTACCTCGACTGACTTGACCGTTGTCTCAAAGGTCTCCAATATAACCTCATGGAAACTTCCAGAAGAGTTGATCCCAGAGATTTCTGGAGGGTTTCTTGGCAATGTTATTTGGCGCCAAATCTGTCGCCTATATAAGCGGTTCTTAAACTGTGGTCCATGGATACCTGGGGGTCCTCAGCGCCTTTCTAGGGGATCCGTGAAGGTCGATCATTCAATGCTGAGATTTCTTTCATTTACAGACTCTTAAATGCCTCGTGGAAAAACTGAAATGTGTGCCATCCTAGACTAAATAACTTAATTGTCCCTAATGAAAAACTTCTACTGGAACATGTATTTCGATGAAGAATATTATTAATTAAATTAGTATTCTATAATATTTTTAATTAGATGTTTACTGTTTTATTAAAGGAATAAAGAGGTGTTAAAAAGTCTGTACAAGTAACAAAGGCAGTCTAAGATTAAATCATTCAGCCCCATGATGGGAATCAGGAAGGGATGTTCAAAATCTTAAGGTTCCGCGATTTCAGGCTGATACATAAGGAGGGGAGGGGCGGTGATCGAAAGTTTAAGAACCGCTGAACAATAAGATAACTATACTTACATCCGCTAGGGTTGCCATAATCTTATTCAAGGTAATGCTGTGGAGCGAAGGTTCCATGTAAAACTGTTTTTCCCACAATCAGTGTATCACTGCAAGGAAAACACATTTAGCAAGTTTCAATATTTACTGCTCTTTATTTAGCTCTCTTTTACTTCGGTTTCGCTATAAAATTAAATTCAGATTCTGTAAAAAATGCTTCGATTATCTATTTCATAATTCGCACATCTGAATACGCTAGAGTGTTAACTAGAGTTTTGTTTAATTCCTCTGCCTGAATTACATCCTGGAAGTCATAAGCTATGGAACTGTTTTCTAAATATGTAATTTCTAAACTTGTTAAAAGAAAAGCAAACAATTTGTATGTTTCATCATCACTAAATAAGTTTTCATGTACTAATATTTCATAATATAGGTCTCAAGTATTGATATGGTAACTCTGAGATTTTTTTTCGTATGCAAGGAATTTACACTAAACAATTAGTTGTAAAAATTTTGTTTAAAATTGTCCTAGGACCTATATTTAATGCATTATCTATGTGTCCAGACGTTGCTGAAGTTAGTAATAAGTCCACATCTTTAAATTCCCGTTTTGTAATTTTTGTATCATATTTTCATTTAAACAGCAGCTTCTTTATCTTTATAATAACAGCCTTCTGATGTCTTTTTAATGTATTAATCATTTTCAATGTATACTTGGTAATGAGACAATTTTCTTCCTTTAGCTACATCCAGTGTTCCGTTACTAACGCTTTCGGAATCCACAATATTTTTTTTCAATACGCCAACCCTGATGATGCATATCTAGCATTCTCATGGATTATTTCCCAAAATGCTAAAAATATAGAGGGAAGATGTTTTCCCTATATATTTAAACGTAAAAGTCGTTTCATGTTCGATGCAAACTTTAAATGTAACGGATAATGTGTGAAGCAATTTTTGACATAGATTAGCAATTTTTTACAAAATTCCAGTCAAAACTCTGTAAAAGAAGTATTTTTAAGCATTGTATTTTATGGGAAAATATTCGAAAATGCTAAAGATGTTAGTAGCGTTTCCGTGACATATGTGAACTTGTATCAGCCACTTAATGATTTATTTAAACAACATGAATCTAGTTAAGATATCGATTCCCATTAGATGGAATTGAGAACGTATAAATATGCAATTAACATAACTAATAACAGAAATGTTATGCTACTAACAGGAGGTATTTTATTGAAGATTTTGTTGTCAGTTATCTTCCCAGCTTTTTGTCGTTCATCTCTGTTTTTCAACTCCCTAAATCGATTAGTGTACAAATGAAAGCAATTTAGGATTTTAGTTCTTTCATTATTACTTAAGAATTCGTGTTACATCTAATTGCCTTAACTTTTCCATTTTTTAATTCGTCTACACATTTTTCTTCGTTTGTTAATTTCTTTGTCACTTTGTTATTTGGAAAAATATTCACAAAGTTTTTATAAATTGATCATTGTAAACAACATTATTAACTGTAACAACTTTAGAGTCAAGGATCGTCTTTCAGCAGTTAAATTTACGTATAATTTTCTTAACAGAGATAAATTTCCTTAATCAAAAAATGACATTTTTCAAACAATACTAAAAATGAATCTTATAATACAACTACAAAGAAAAATTTCACGCCTTTAGAAACAATATAAAACAACTTTTCTAATCAAGAAAAAAAAACCTAGGGTATCTCAAAACTTATCAAGAGAATCTATACATTAAATTCTAATCAAATTGTAACTAAAATAATTCTTGGAGTTATTCAATAGGCTGACCTGAATAGTACATAGGACATCACCATCTAAATTTTTCATGCAAAATAGTCAGTCTTACTTTTTGAGAATCAAGTTGATTCGTTCGCGATGTATGGTGGCTCACTTTTCTTCTCGTTCGTTCAAGCATTTAATTCTTGGTCAGTTTGATGCTCTAAGATTTCAGTTGATTTACTCTTGACACCGGGCATGCCTATTTTTTGTAAAATTTCAACACTTTTTTGTTTCTAGGTGGAAAATGGGTCAGATACAGGTTATCAGAGTATACCATCTCTCTTTTCAAAAGATCAGTATCAAAGACTTCCTACTGTCACATTACCTTAAAATAAACTAGCCGTTACTCACCTGCTTCACTGGCTATTTCATAATGATGTATGAATATATACTGTTTATATATACAGGGTGGTGCCGAATTCATGGTACAAATTTTAAGAGTAGATTCAGATCATTGAAATAATCATTTATTGTATAGGAATGTATGGGCACAAGTGATGCGGCGAGGCGCAAATAGGGGAAATAAAAAAAAAGAAAAATGGAGCTATCGGTTGGTTACGTGGCCGGTAGGGGGCAGTAGATGTCTAGCCACCGTTCAACATGATGCATCTCAGTAGCGGAAAGCACCGTTCGCAATTGCACTGACGTCTACGATGGAAGACCTTATGCATGCTGAAAATGCAGACATGCGTTACATGTACTGCCGTGCAAATGGAAACGGCAGAGCTACGCTACGAATGTATCACGCGCAATTTCCTGATCGACGAATGCCGAATCACAGAATTTTCTGCGGTTACGTCGCCAACTTCGTAAAACAGATTCGTCCCACGTCACCAGACATGATGCTGGCCGACGTAGGGCTGTAAGCAGTCCAAGACTGGAAGAAAGCATATTGAATGTTGTGGCTGACAGACCAGAGTCAAGAACAAGATCTGTTGTTCATCTTTTAAGTGTGAGTCATTAGACCGTTCGTAGAGTGTTAAACAAAAATTGCTCACGTCTGTTCCATTTTCAGCGAGTAGAAGCTTTGAATCCGGCAGACTATATTCTCCGACTGTTAGTGGGTGGTACAGAAATGTGTTTAGCAGCAGGACTTCTTGGCTCATGTGCTATAAACAGTTATGAACAGTTATTGTAAACATCACACTTGTCAACGACTCTTTCAATAAAAACTTTGTCTTCCTTTCGTTTTTTACTTTTTGTGTTTGTGCCTCACCGCGTCACTTGTGCCCATACATTCCTATACAATAAATTATTATTACAATGTCCTGTACTTACCCTTAAAGTTTGTAAGATGAATTCAGGACCACCCTGAATATATATATAACTGATTTCTAAGTCCTAGCATTTAACACTCGATTTTACTGTAAAGCATTCTTATAATTCTCCCCTATTAATTTAAAAAGGACAGGAATTTTGAATAATAATAATTTCTAAAATTGAAGTAGAATTATCGTTTACACACCCATAATCTCCTCCCCTAAAATGGATTTCTTTCAAAACCATTTCTACTCAACAAAAAAAAACATGATTGCCAAATTTAAAGTCTAAATCTAACAGTTCAAGAAATGAATTTTTTTTTCAATAAGCCCCACCAACCCTTTTGAGAGTTGATTTCCGAAAGACCTGTTCTTCGCGGATTTCAAATCAACAAAATAAACCTGCATACCAAATTTCACTATTGTAAATCTAATAACTCGAAAACTGGAATTTCTTTTAATCAATACTTTTCTGTAACACCCCTCTCCCCCTCCCTTAGGAGTCGATTTCCTTAAAATCCATTAATAGTGGATCTCTATTTAAAAAAAATAAATATGCTTAACTAATTTCAACCATGTGTGTTTACTAATTCAAAAACAGATTTTCTTTTATAACGCCTCTTAACCTTCCTTGGGGCTTGATTTTCACAGATCCTGTTCTTAGAGGAACTCTACTTCATGAAAGGAGTGTGCATACCACAACGTCCTTATGACCCTGGGTCGAATTTTGGAAAACCTCTTTTGTACCAGACCTCTACACCACATGAAAGAAACGTGCTTTCAAATTTCAAGTCTGTACGTCTAATAGCTCAAAAAAAGAAATATTTATCTATAATACCCTTTAAGCACACTAAACCACCCTTGGGGGTCGATTTTCGTAAAATCCGTTCTTAGCGGATCTGCCCCATGAAAGGAACATGCTTACAAAATTTCAAGTGTGTAGCTCTAATATTTCGGGAGATATCGTGATGAGTGAATGAGTGAGTGAATAGCTTTCCTTCTGTATATGTATATATAATTCCCCTCAGCCATCATTTAACTATCATTACGTGTTTAAGGAAAACTATGATTGGTAGCGTAATACAACTCCATTACCGATATTTAACTACAAAAATTTATTCACACGATTTCAGTTATTATTTATATAAAAATTTTGAGTAAGATTTTACACATGAAATAAGCAACAAGGGAGTGACTTGTTTCTGTTACACCTGCATAAGAATATCTTTTCCAAGATCTATTTATTCAAGGGCTGTGGTATCGGTAGGGAAAACGACCGACTGTGACTCCTAAAAATTTTAATTTACCGATTCCGACTCCTTCATTTATGTGTAAATATATACACATGTGTTACAGCTTATTTTAACATATAAAAAATAATATATGCTACAGAAAAAAAAAATTGATGACATAGCAGATTATTTATATTAATCGGCATTTATTATGAAATGGAAATAAACTGGTATTAGTAAATTCTGAAAAACATTTATATGTGACGGTTCTATCTTGGCTCCTTCTACTAATTGTCCTTTTGGGTAATTTCTGGTCTTTAAAAATTATTATATTATAAAACCCCGTTTTGGAGAAGAGAACGTGATTATGTTCATTAAGACTACTATATACAGTTTGGTTTTCAGGTTTTGTGAGAGAGATAGGAAAGAGATAGACCAGTCTAATATCGGAGCAGAGATTAATCAAATTAAAGGTGAATCGTGGATATTTAATATTTGCTAATTGAATTACAAAGTGAATTAAAGTGACTGTCACTGAGATTAAGTCCAGATTAAATTGATAAGAAGTCAAAGTGATCGCCTTGAGTAAGTGTGATTAGTATAACTGTTTTCACATACCTCTCTTACCTCCTTTATTGTCCGCTTAGTGATTATTTGAGGACATCTCTTAGTCTGGATTGATTGTATTAGTATGGTGATTAATATTGTGAATAAATTAAACTATTTTGTTGAAACATGGATAGTGTTCCTTCCAATCCTCCTAGACCTTTAGATTCGCAGGAGAGAGTATTAGAATTATAGCTTCGAAAAAAAACTTCTTTGCTAGAGGACCATATATCCGATTTGTTGAACTTCAAAGCAGATAATAGTCTTTCTACACTTAGAGAAGAAGAAGAACTGTTATTGTTAAGGATACTTCTTTTAACTTTTCATGATAGATTTATATAAGTTCTAAAAGAAGTCTCTTGCAAGAACGGTCCTATTTTTCTATTTCTTAAATTAGAATTCTGTAAAGAAATGGTTTTTTTTTTCATTTTTATACCTAAAGGCTCTTGGTTCTTTATTTTCATTCACTTTGCCTTTTCAATATTATCCCAATATTTCTCAAAATCTAATCCATAATAAAAAATAAATATAAATAAAAACCCAGTTTTTATCATTAATATTTTTTTCCAATTCACTTTAATTTCATTTCAACTTTAAACTGTCCAACAAAAACTGGAATCGGAGTCGAGGTAGTTTTATAGACTCCAACTCCTTTTACCCCAAAATTTGCCCGACTTTAATTCCAACTTCCCAGCCATGATGTATTCTCGCTAAAATTTTCATTAAGAATTTTTTTAGGAATCAAATTTTAAATCTAGTCAAGAGGCTTGGAATTTGTAAATACGGCTTTTTCAGAATATTTATCAGTTGAAGAGGTTTTTCGCTTTGTGATGAGACCTTGTGTTGGTTGATCAACATTATAAAAAATTAAATCAAGCAGCCATATGGTTAGGAGGATGAGAAACATTACAAGAGATGTGTGATTTAACTTGTCAAAATATCTTATTTTTGTTGAATTTTCATGAAATACAGAATGAGTGAGTATTTATGTGTATGATTATGTTTTGTAAAAATAAATAAATGTATACTGAAACTGCTTATTGTGATTTGAAGCTTAAAATAATATTTGAATGGCATTTTTAATTACCTCTGAATATGAAACAAAACGTTTGACACGTAAAATTTTTAATGGAAATTTTAATTGAAAGGAAAAAGAGGTTTAGTGGTGAATTTTTTTCCTAAGAAAATACCGAAAGTGCTTTTTTTATTTAAGAAGTTCTAAATAAATCCTCAAAATCATAAACAAAAAAAAATGCGATTTTTATTATATTATTTTATAGAAAGTAATAACATTTTAGAATTTTATGGCAAACACAAGCAAATGTTGAAACTCAAAAAAAATGTTTCTAAAAATTTTAATTTGTAGAAAACAAATTTAATCTTAATGAAGCTATATTACAAAATACAATATGACAAAAGACAGTAAATTTTTAAAAAATTAAAAAATCTAAGAACATTTTTGATTTTTAACATTTTGCATATATTTTTATATCAAAATTTATTTTTGTAATTTATTATTTATTATTTTTTTTTTTTTTTTGTATTTTTTAAAAAATATCAAAGACGTTAGTTTGATATTTTATTAGATTTTGAGCCGAAATGTAATATGAATTTTCAAAAACAGCTTAACATAGAATAAAAAAGGCTATTATTGAAAGCTTTCCAATCCCTTGAACAATATATCACAATTCATAACACGTCAGTAAAATAGTTGCAATCATTTAACTATCAAAATAATTTTTGTTAGCTTCTTTAAAATAACTCAAAAGTAATTTTAGAACTCCAAATAGTATGTGACATAGTGCAATTGACTTCATGCATCAAATGAAAAGGGTAAGCAAAAGCGTAAGAGCGGAGAAGTACAAGGCGTCCAAAGCTTTTGTGAATTAAAAAAAAAGTATTCTCTCGAGAGATTTCTGTTAATTCAGCAGATATTGAATTCCCTCCACTTCCTAATAGATAGGCTAATTTTTCTCTCTTCAGTGAAAATTATACAGATTAGATTCTGAAAAGTGTGATAAAAGTATGATAAGCGAGAAGGTTACTTGAGATGTATTTAGCTGGACGTTGACAGAATTAACTTATACGGTGATAGTACCGCATTAACTGCACCTGCACCGAGTGAAACAATATTTTTGTAGGGCAATAAGCAATGAGTTCCAATAAAATTTTGTATGGATCCATGACTATGTGTTACAACCATTGAATATTTCGATATAATTGCTGGAGGTTTAGTATTTTTCATTCAGTATTTGGATGTTTTAGTTACAGAGCTAAGTCGTGATGATCATGAGCAACCAGTACAGCACACTCTTTATTAAGGAAATAATGGAAAACGTGATTTTTATAGTTTTGAAAAAGGAAATTATCAGATTTATGCTAATTTGACAATATTTTGAGAGCTAAGTACTAAAGGAAAATGCAATTTTATAGTTAAATTTAAAATGATTAAGAAAGAAACAATAAAAAAAAATGTGTGTGATTCAGAATTGAAAGTACTTTGTATTTGAATTAGATGGATTTACAATATTAATTTAAAGGGTGTTATACATATAATAATCTGAATTCATTTCACATACACGCATGCATATATATATATATGGAAGAAATTTATAAAATATATCAAAAACAAAAAGTATTAAATAAAGAACATAACAAGAAATAACGTAATAAAAAAAAATGTATAAAGATCGAATCTATAAAAATATATAAAAATAAAATACAAAAAAGAGCCTAGCGAGTCAAAAAGCAATTTCGGTTTTAGGACCGAAAAGTGGGGTTAAACTAGTTTGGAAGGCGCCAACCTTTCCCCTTTGCAAATAGGTAGGAAAAACCAAAATAAATAAATAGAAATACAAAGTATAAAAATCTCACAGAAAGTATGAGAAAACATCTATGTGTGTGTGTGATTCAGCAAAAAATTCTTAATAATAATTCTTAATTCGTAATATATATATATATATATATATATATATATATATATATATATATATATATATTACGTGAGTATGTGTGACACACATTCAGGTGGTAGCTCAGAGTCATAGGCTCGAGTCCTAGTGCTACTGAAGCCCCACCGCAAAGAGGGGCTGAAGCACGTTAAATATAACGAGGCGCAATCTTCTCATTGGAGCGGCATGGTAGTTTTGAGAAGAGGGTGCAAAGAAATTAGTATTCTCGTCCCTTGATTGATGTTCAGAATTACGAAATCCGTCGCCAATAGTCTTTGTGGTACTTTTTAATGCGAATTTACTAAGCAATCACTCACAGTGGGATATTCAGGGCAAGAGATTGCTAATTTTATTTATTTAAATTACCTAACCAGATTGAACTTGTCGTAGCCTTTCTCTACCCCTAAGATTATCAACTCCCCTTCGGGTATTACCTGAATCCGAACGTGTTGAATGATTAATAAATTCAGTATTCATTTTAACAAATCAATCTTATTTATTGATTTTTCTTAATTAAGAGATTACACAAATACTATTCAATTTTAAGAACAATAAAACACAGTGGAGAATGAGAAGGGTTCAATAATCATGAACGACGGAATCCTATCTGAATCTACGAAAGATCGACGCGTACAATCACAGCTACACTCTTATACTTAATTGTAATCTATAAAACTAACCTGATTTCTTGTGTTATGGCAGGTTCGTCTAGTTGGTTCTTTAAGATCTTGATTGGGTCAACTTGAAATAGGATTCCTTTAATAGGCGACTTATTTCTCAGCTATTCTCGCAGTTCTTTTATAAACTAATTTTATCCACAACGGTACGATGGACTCTACTCACAACATCTACGTTTACATTTGAAAACACTTTCTCATTTCATTTCATTCTCTCTTTCTAACTCGCTAAACCCGAACTTATATAAAATATCTCATTTGCATAAATCACGCTTTGGCTCCCGGTGGAGATTGGTTGAAATAAATAAAACATTAAAGAATATATGAGAAGGTTAGTGAAACGCGTAAGAACCCGTCACAACCCCCCTCCGAGAAAAAAGCGTGACTTATTGAAGGTCTAAACGACCTGAAAGAACTCGCGTAATACACCTAACGCCTGAAAAACACTGAACCTGCACAAAATTTTAACTCTAACTCTAGAATGCCTGAAAACACTGAACCTGTAGAAAGTTTTAACTCACGAACTTTAGAATGCCTGAAAACACTGAACTTGCAGAAAATTTTAACTCACTAAGTTTAGAAACTTTAATTAAACTAGCACACAGAAATGACTACTCAAAGGGGTACTCCACTCTAATTTATTGATCTTTTACATAAATTCCCTACAGTGCATCCCATTCGGGCGAAGATCAGGGGAAAACCTTCCTTTAAGGAAAAAACCCTGATCATGCACTTTACTTAAGTGCTAATAAATATAAAAAAATTTACAATAATATCTTCGTACGACATCAATCTTTCATCTCATCACTATGTTCAGGGACTGCTGCCCTGAAAGGAAACCTTGTCAATTTTCTTTCTAAAACATGACATTAAATGCACAGAATCTTATACAACTTCCTTATTGACATAATTATGGCATACATTATATTATATATATATAGTCTCATAACAAAATAACCTTTATCTGGTTTCATTTTCAAAAAATTCCCAATCAATCGCGCTGCGCTGTTAATGTTTTTGTTAGTATTCCTAATTACGCCGCGCCCCGAAACCAGACACTACTTATACATCTTAATAATTACACACAAAAATATATACATTTTTTACATACAATATATTACAACAAACAATACAAGTAATCTCACATATAAAGCCTCGTCTTTAAAGTGTAGCAAAACAATTGCAATTCAACAAATGTTTTTCCACAATTTGGAAAAAAATTAAATACAAAAGCTTTTTCAATCGATATGAAAATGCACACAACTCAGTGACGCTTTTGTACGCTAATTTTACAAAAAAAAATAGACTAGCCCACATAGAAAATACTCTGAACTGTCTGTCAGAGGAAAAATAAACAAATTAGAATTATACAACCTGGCTAGTCTTTAGATCCAATCTGCATAGGCTTTGTCTCCAACCACGGCCTCTGTACTGGATGACCTTGTCCTAGGCTGTCCTCTCTGCGCTCCCACCTTCTGGGTCTCCTCTTCCATTGAGTCCGCTGAAGCTGATATGCTCCTGCTGAGGCGTTCCTTCCATCTGCGAGATTCTGATTCTGGCTGCTGTCCACTCGACGTCGGCTCCGGAGGTTGTAAGGGCAGTTCCGTTCCTGCTGGATTGGACGGGATCTGTTGCATTTGAATCTGTGGGATGGTCCTGGAATTGTTCCTTCTGATTTCCTCTCTTCACTGCGGGATGGTCCTGGAATTGTTCCTTCAGAATTCCTCTCTTCCACCTTTCTATACCGCTTTCTTGAGGGACGAGACGGCATTGACGAGGCCAACTTTCTCTTGTCCCGGGATACCTGGGCCTCCGGTCTCTTCTTCCTCTGTATGTTCTCAACCCAAGATTCGGGCCTTCCTCTTTTCTCTCTCTCCGTCCAACGTGGCTTTCTTTTCCTGAAATTATACACATCACCCCCCGAAGAAACAGTAGACTCCGTCCGCACACGTTTTTTCCTTCTCACCTCCTCTCCATCGCGTCTATTCGTAACTATATCTTTACTACCTTCCAAATTTCCTGATTCTGATCCTCTACGACAATTCCCATCACTTTCTGATTGCATTAATCTCGGCTGCCTATCATCCGACCTGTCTGATGCTACTGCATTATGATCACTACTTCTCGCAATTTCCGATTCGGCAACACTGTCCTCTGATTCTCTTTGATGGTAAATTCTCACCTGATCCACATTAACAGTTATTCTTTTACCAAACTTTAATATTACTAAATTATTATTTTTCACACTCAAAACTTTATAGGGGCCCTCAAACTTTGGCATAAATTTACCCACCATTTTCTTACTTGCCGAACTCAACGGGTGAGTTTGAACCAACACTAGGTCATCAACCTTCACATTAACTTCACGCCTCTTCTTATTATAATATTTCGCCCACTTCTCGTGCTGGCGCTTTGTATGTATCCTAGCCTCCTCAAACAACTTTTCTATATTTCCACAAACTAAGTCTGATCCATCAGTTACCATTACTAATTTTTGAAATGGAGTGATTAAATTTCGACCTAAAAATAATTCCGCCGGTGTTTTACCCGTTGTCTCATGTACCGCTGTCCTTAAAGCGAAACTAAACTGACGCAGAAATTGGTCCCAGTTAGTGTGATTATCCGCGACAAAACTCGAAATCATTTTTAGAAGAGTACGATTAACTCTTTCCGTTTGATTAGCTTGTGGACGATATACCACAGTTTTAACGTGTTTTATGTTCAACCTGCGACATACTTGCTCAAAAACTTCGGATATCATTTGGGGGCCATTATCACTAATTAACTTAACTGGAGCTCCATAACGCGAAATATAATTCTGAAAAAATGCATTGGCAATTGCTTTAGCCGAAGCTTTCCTTAAGAGAACTATTTCAACCCATTAAGAAAAATTATCTGTTATTACTAAAATAAATTTATAGCGTTCCGGACTAGTTGCAGGGTATGGGCCTAATAAATCTAAAGATACGATTTCATTCGGAAAATTCGTTACTATCGGAATTAATTGACCAGCTGGTAATCCGTTCTTATAATTAAATTTTTGGCATTGGTCGCAGGTTGCTACATATTTATAAATGTATTTCCTCATGTACGGGAAATAACACGCTTTTTTTATTTTAAGTAGGTTTTCTTTTTGCCTAGATGGCCCGCCATCGGCGAGTCATGGAATTCTCGCATAGCATCTTTACGTAATGTTTTGGATATAAATACTCTCAATTCACCTAGTGTGGTTGTATATTTTGCATAATATATAACAACCCATCTATTAACTTAAAGTCGAGGGACCAATTTCTACAGATTGACTCATTAATGGAACTATCGTCAGGATTTTCTAAAAACCGCAAGATATGACCTAACTCCGGATCATTCCTCTGTTCCTCTCTCAACTGTTCTCTAGACGATAATACTAACGACCTAATCACCGCACAAGACACCTTTGGTTCTTCATTACTTTCTAACGGGTTTCTAGACAATATATCAGCCACTACATTTTGCGTACCTGGGCGATGTTCCCATTCCACATTAAAATTTGCCAACTTAAGCGTCCACCTTATCATTCTAGACGACAAATTCTTTCCATTCGTTAATTTGGTAAGTGCAGCATGGTCTGTTATCACCTTAACCGGCAAGGATCCGAAATAAGTGCGATATTTATTTAACGCCCATATGACAGCCAAACATTCACGTTCCGTCACACTATAATTTCTTTCAGCGCGGTTTAATGTTCTTGAGGCAAACGCAATAGGCCTATTATTCTGTGTCAATACTGATCCTACCCCCACTGAACTAGCATCCGTATAAAGTTCAAAAGCTTTGGAAAAATCTGGTAATTTTAACACTGGAGCTTCCGTCACTGCTTTCTTAATACGATCAAAGGCTTCCTGCGCCGATTCCGACCAACGGAACTTAGAATTTTTCCGTTTTAAACCATACAAGGGTTCACGCATGTCTGTGTAGTTCTTAATAAACTTTTGATACCAACCCGTCATTCCTAAAAATTTTGCTACCTGTTTTGCAGTTTTCGGAGGTTTTATTTCAATAATTGCTTTTACCTTCTCCTCATCTGTTCTAACTCCTTCTTTATTAATAACTAAACCCAAATAACGTAATTGTTCCCTCGCGAAATGACACTTCTCACGATTCAACGTTAAACCAGCCTCTTGCAACAATCTGAATACTTCCCGTAAGAGCTCTACAGGGCGTTCAAAAGATGGAGATGAAATTATTACATCATCCATATAGCAGTGGGTAAAACGCCCGAGAACTGGTTTGAGTATCAATTCAATTGCCCTTTGAAAATTTGGAGCTGCCCCCGAAAGGCCAAATGGCATGCGAGTAAATGCAAAAGTACCATTTTTTGTAACAAACGCCGTCTTATGAATATCTTTGGGGTCTACTGCCATCTGAAAGTATCCGCTGCGTAAATCAAGTGGTGACATAATTTCGGTGTGTGGAATATTAGTGATCAAATCATCAATTATTGGTAGCGGATATCGTGGATACCTCGTGATCGCATTTAATTTCCTATAATCTATTGCAAACCTATAAGCTTCTGGGTCGTCTAACGGCAACCCGTTTTTATTCCGACATAAAACAACCGGAGACGCGTAAGGTGATGTTGTTGGAATTATAGTTCCAATCGTCCAACATCTTCTGAACATGGTAGTCAATGATACCCTGTTTGACTCTGTCATAGCGATAAGGTCTCGAAAAAACTGGAGGATTATCACCCGTATCAATTTCATGACAAAACACATGCGTCAGACCTGGCTTAACTGAAAATAAGCCTTGAAATTCCTTAAACAAAATCTGCAACTTCTGTTTTTGCCCTGCATTTAACTTAGTCTTTGATAAATCTATCTGAACCGGTTCGTCCGAAATTGTCACTTTCACAATCTGTGAATCCGGAATGATTAACGATTTCGTAAAAAAATTAAAACTTATCTTTGCATGTGACATAAAATCAATACCCAGGATGCATGGATATTGCATCTCAGCAATCACATGAAATTTCCACAACTTCGAAAATTCCCTGATCTTAATTCGTAACTCAATTGTGCCTAAATTTCTGCATTGTGACCATTGAGCCGTAACTACTTCAGCTAACGATTTCTTAATAGGACAAAAAGAAAAATATGATCGGTATCACTTTTCTGAAATAAATGACTTCTCCGCTGTATCTCTCCAATTTCCATTATTCCTTCTTTCCGCAGGATTCCTACTCATATCCCAACCTCGTCTAGCAAAATTATTACTCGAACCTGGGTTTCTCTGCAGCTATGACGTTCCTCATACCGGTCTACCAACTCTAACAACTGAACTTTCGTTGTGGGGTTTCGAACTTCTAAATAATCCATAATTTGGGGTTCGAGTCGCATTACTATGTGATCGACCAATTTTAGCTCATCATAATTCAAATTTAAAGTCTTATGGACTTTTAATAGCTGGAAAATAAAGTCTGACGGGGCCTGACCTCTCCGCTGCTTCGATGAAAAAACTGAGCCTCTAACTCTGATTTATTCCGTACTACTGGAAAACTATCCGACAACTTTTTAAGCGTTGCAAACGCAGTCGCTTCTTCATTTACACACTCAAATCCAATGACCTCGAACCAGTCTAACGCTCTCCCAATTAAATGACCCTTTAAATACGCACACGCCAGATTCGCCGGTATTTCATAGTAGGCTACATTATCATCAATATTGTTAATAAACTCAGACACATTTTCTTTACCCGAAAAAATAATTCCGGCAAAACTCTAAATCCTGCACTTGCTCTTAATTCCGGTATTTCGGTTGGGCGCCAGTGTCGTAGCCTTTCTCTACCCCTAAGATTATCAACTCCCCTTCGGGTATTACCTGAATCTGAACGTGTTGAATGATTAATAAATTCAGTATTCATTTTAACAAATCAATCTTATTTATTGATTTTTCTTAATTAAGAGACTACACAAATACTATTCAATTTTAAGAACAATAAAACACAGTGGAGAATGAGAAGGGTTCAATAATCATGAACGACGGAATCCTACCTGAATCTACGAAAGATCGACGCGTACAATCACAGCTACACTCTTATACTTAATTGTAATCTATAAAACTAACCTGATTTCTTGTGTTATGGCAGGTTCGTCTAGTTGGTTTTTTAAGATCTTGATTGGGTCAACTTGAAATAGGATTCCTTTAATAGGCGACTTATTTCTCAGCTATTCTCGCAGTTCTTTTATGAACTAATTTTATCCACAACGGTACGATGGACTCTACTCACAACATCTACGTTTACATTTGAAAACACTTTCTCATTTCATTTCATTCTCTCTTTCTAACTCGCTAAACCCGAACTTATATAAAATATCTCATTTGCATAAATCACGCTTTGGCTCCCGGTGGAGATTGGTTGAAATAAATAAAACATTAAAGAATATATGAGAAGGTTAGTGAAACGCGTAAGAACCCGTCACAAACTTACACCCCGAACAAGTTTTAAGTAGGTTTCTCATGAAAATATCTTCACCAGAATGCGCCGAGAAGGGCTATAAGCAGCATATGTAAATCATGTGTGAAATTTAAAAGAAGCTTGATACAAGTCCATTTTTACTTTTCGTCTATAATTTATTATCCATATGCACACGACACGCTTCGTTAAAAGCTGAATTCAAGAAAAGCTGAATTTTTTGAAAAGCTGGAATTCAAGGAAGTGAGCAAAAATGATTTTTCCCTTATATCTTCTACTTCAGATTTGGAAAAAAAATTATTGGTTGATGGCTCTAAAATGTAAACATACACACAAGAATACCAGCTAAGTATTTGAACGTTCTAAAGTTCATCGTTGGGGTCGCAAGAAAGTTATCTTCTTGAACCGTAAAAGACATTGCACTTCCCGATTTTTTTTCTATTGAGTTGTAAAACTTTTTTCTCGGAATGCAAAAGAAAACGGAACGCATTATCTCCTGTTTAGATAAAATGAAAAATAATTTTGCTAGGTATTACATTGTTTTGCATTCTGTATAATGCTGGTGTTATTTGATTTATAATATTTTGTAGAATAAATCATTACGTTATCCTTTGGATCAATAACAGGAACTGTAAAATTATTCTGGCTTTGAAACGAAGTTTCTAAGTATCCGTCAACTTTTGACTTAGCTATCTGAAAATCTAATTCAATATGTCAACTTCCCTCCTTCCATAGGAGGATTTCCCGCTTTAGAGCAATGTCCATTTAATGGTCATGGACGAAATGATACTTACAAAAAAATATTCGATTTTTCTTTCTCAACAGGTTGACGTCACACGTTCCAAAAAGGGGAAAAAATCTGAGTTACGTAAGTCAAACATCTCTTCTTGTAATTCAGGTTTAGACTAAACAGAAACAATTGTGAATGAGAACTTCTCGGATGTGTTTGTTTTCAGTTCATGGTGAGTACCACAATATCTTTCGTAACTCCGTACGCTGTTATATAAAACTAATTAGAGTTTTGGTAATGCAAATCAATTTTCCATACAAAATTAATTTTGCACAAAACGTAACAAATTATGTACTCGATGTTATGTTTATATATATATATATACAATGCATGATTAAGGAGAAGGTTTTCGCTTACGCATCTTTTAACTTGAATATATAGATCACATGACGAATTAGCACAAAGCTTATTAATAGCCGATTCGTAGTTGTGAAATACGTAAATTATGGCACACAGTGGAGAAGCTATTGTTATCCGATTTCTCTCGCAAGAGAATAAGAACATGATCCACTTGATACAAAAGTAACCTTCGAATTGATGACTTTTGGGTGATTAAATTGAATTGTGTTTTATTGAAGCGAGTATGTGTGAGAAACAGAGAGGTGTAGGGATGAAAATTGATTACTATGTTTTGCATAGCTTGAAAAATTATATTCTTAGACTGAAAAATGGATAACTTCAAATTGCTATTACTTACAGGTATTATATTATTTATTGTATATTATATAAAGTTTCGTTTTTTCATATGAGTATGTGTGAAAAAGATAGAGGTGTAAGGATAAAAATTCAATATCAATGTTTTGCATACTTATAAAATTACATTCTTAAACTGAAAAATAGATAGTATCATAATGCTACTTACACAGGTATTATATTTTTTATTGCATGTTATACAAAATTTCGTGCTCATACCTTTTATCTAATCCAAATTAAGATATTGCACATCTCTATTGGGATTAACGATTACCAAATTGGTGATTACAAAATAGTTATGAAAATGCATAGTAGATATACGTATGTTCCATACGTATATAATTAAATAGAAAAAAAGTAATTTGCACACACTTTTTTTTATATGTGATGAATTAGAATTCTGAAATGTATGTATTAAATGCATTTTCACATAAGGTCCAATACCTTTTTAATGAAATTTATTAATTATGCACAATGAAATCAACCAAAAAACAATTCTCTCAGGACATTAAAATCCTTTTAACTTGAACCATTGTTTAATTTTCATGATGCATATAAATACCATTGCATAACAGAATATGTAATTTTCTAAGGAGATTTAGTGTTTATAACAATGTAGAAGTTTAAACTTACTAATAATCAAAAATATATCATTAGGAAATTAATATAGCTATTCTTAAAAAAACAAATCTTTAAGAATTCGTCAAAGAGAAATTTTAAAAAGTTTGTTCTGTATGTAAGAAAAACTATATTCAGAACACATAGTTTAATACTTTAAACTAAAATATTGGGTAACTTTCACAAAATGATGCTAAAAATATATTTTTAATCAAGATCTAAAATTTGAAAAAGCTTTGATATTTTCTGCGAAATCTTTCGGTTTTTTTTTTCGTTGAGAAAAAATAAGTTTTCGAGAAAAAATAGTAAAAATATTGCTATTTATCAATAAATATTTCGCTGATCAATCCAAAGGCAGATGCATCATATTTTACAAGATTTTAGGAGAGATAGAAAACATTAAAAAAAACACTATTAAATAATAATATTACGATATTTACAGTAATCTAATTCGAATAGCTTTTTCTCTAAAGATAATATTCCTCTCACTTCGATTTTTGCTAACATTTTTATTGCTGCTGAAAATTTTATCTATCAAAAATGCGAGTGATAAAACTTAGAAAACTATATATTATTATGATTTTTAAACATAATAGACAACATTTTTTTAAAAAAAAATGGAGATATGGGGATTTTGTTTGTAGTTTTTAGATTTGTTAAGTACATTTAAAGAAAAATATGCTAAAATCTAGAAGAGAAAAAGAAATTATTATCACTAAAATGGGCAAAACTAGTAAAAATTTACAAAAAAAAAAAAAAAAAAAAAAAAAAAAAACGGGGGCCAAATCTGTGCCAAAAGTTTATGAACAAATTTATAATTTTTCAATTCTCATGTGTTGCTATGTTATTCATTTTTCAAAATAATCTTTAGGATAAGAGATATTTTAATTTTTACAAAAACTAAAGCACTTTATCTTAGTTATTATATGAAATTGCTTAAAAAAACATTGATTATGTTCACATAAGGGACTGTAAATTTTGTAATAAACCAGTGTTTGATAAACCTGAAGGTTAAAACACTTCTACTATTACACAGAACATACACAAAAGTTTCAGTTAATTATTTTCAAAACCTTTTTAGCAATCTCTGTCCCCATTTGAGCATTTAAAAAAAACACATTTCGAGTTTAACGCGTTTTAAAGTATGACATCTTGCTTAAAGTAATGGCATCTACTTTTATTAAAAAAACTTTAGTTTTTTTTTTAGTGAACGGAAAATAATATAAACTTGGTGTTTTTATATAGCTAATAAGATGGTATATAAAAAAATCATAAAAAAATTTGTCAATTTTTGGCACATTTTACATTTTTAGGGTAGTTGGATAACTTAAAATATACTTATTAAACAATATGAATTGAATATCTAGTTCATCCGAAATTGTTTCTATTGCCTCAAGTTATCGGCATTTTAAAGATCTCTCTCTCATAACATTATTATATATAAAATAACTCTCAACCTCACTGAAACTACATTTAAATTTTTCTTCATTAACATCAGAAAGTATTGCCTATATAATTATTTAATTGGTCACCTTTAGAACAGTATTTCCTTTAAGAGCTTTTGAACTGAGTTCAAACGATTAGTTTTTATGTTCTGAGACATATAACAGGTCATAAAAGATTTAGTACTAATTTATCTAAAGTATTTGTGTATATTACGGTGAATCACGATTATATCGAGAAAACAATTGTTATCTATCGGGTGAGTGAGTGATTTTGGGGTTTATTGGCGCAAGAGCCGATTTCGGCTATACTGCGCCAAACATTTGTTTTAATATCTGTGGTCTAGACGGGAAGAGAAAGAAAGAATGAATTGAATGACAAGAAAGAGGGTCGAAAATAGAGAAGGATCACTAGGGTACCCCGGGTTCGTGAAGCCCGTGTTTTACCAAAGACAGTAAACCCCGTGGGAAAAGGAAAAGATCACTAGGGCACCTCGGGATTGTGACACCCGTACTCACCTAAAGAAGGTGAGCCCCCTGAGGGGGTTATCTATCGGAACAAGGCTATATAAAATAGGTGTTCTATCTTATGGAGATTATGAAAAAAAAATGCTTGAAAGAATAGTTTTAAGATTTAATATTATCACAAAAGTGAGTTTGACTTTTCGAAAAATTGAATGAAGACTTAATTTTGGTTAAATGATTACAGACTCAAAATAAAATTATTTTTGTACAATATAAATAACCCAAAACGATGATTATTAATAACTTTGTAGTGCAGGGGTGGCCAAAGTGTTTGAGAAGAGTGCCACTATCTAATAAAAAAAAATTATGCGTGCCACTTCAAACTTTTCCAACAAAAGATGAAAAAATGTTTCTTACTATTATGGAATTTTTATGCAAATAGTACATATTTTATGCAAATCTAAGTATTGTAAATTTAAAAACAATATAGCATATATAAGACAAAAGTATGAACTAAACTTTTATTGTTATTTTTTTATTTTCATTTTCAATCAGTTAGGTTAGGTATAAAATAAAAATGAGTAACCAGAAAAATTTAGTTCTAAATAATTATTAAACAGTTAGCGCTTTCTTAATGTGGTTTTTCAATTTGTAGATTTTTTTTACATTAGGATTAGTTCTCAAAAGATGCTAACAAAATCCGGTTGTTTTTAGGTGTGCATCAGTTCCTTCCCCCCCCCCCACAATCGAAACAAAAACAGCAAAAGTGTGCTCACAAAAGAAGGTTATGATCAATTAGGATTGGAAAAGAGCAATATTTTGCTTGTAATCTTAAATTTAAATTATTTAAATGTGTTATAGTATCGGTAAGAAAAACTAATTCTCAAAGCCTATCTGCGTTCTTGAGTAGCAAGCACTCACTGGGCAGTTCTTTGTTTTTACCAGATATTTTAAAACACACGCTCCCTCAAATTCCAGAATCTCACGAATGCACTTCCTTTGGAAAACCAACACCCACAACAATGAAGGTGTGTTGTCTATACATTATAATTTTCTATTGTAATTTATTAAGTGTTTTTAAAATAATTTTTGATGTTTTGTTTTGTTTCAGAGAACCACCTTTCAATAAGACAGTTAAAAAATTAATAATTATTATGTTTTAAATTTTTAAAATTTTTTCTATAAGTCTCCACGTGCCACTCTTACAACTCAGCCGTGCCACACTGAGGCACGCGTGCCATGGGTTGGCCACCCCTGGTGTAGTGAATAGTTCAATGTACAAGGGGGTAATCAAATGAAAAGGTACGAAACGACATAAAAATGAAACAGTTAAATATTTGCATATTCCGCCAAGGGAGAATGTAGCGAGACATCTCGGGATGCCATTGGAGACTCTGACTGGGATCGGATCATGCGCGGGTGCCCGCATGCGCAGGAGAGAGCAAAGGCCTTATAAAAAGCGGCGTCCAAATGATGCGAGCACAGAATTACTCGAGCACAGAAAAAGCATTAACTCCGATGTGTACTGTGAGACACTCCGACGCCTACGCAGGTCCATCAAGAACAAAAGACCGGGGCTGCTCACGGAGGGTGTGGTTCTGCTCCATGATAACGCGCGTCCACACGTCTCCAGAGTCACACAAATGGAACTGGACAAGTTCCAATGGGAGACGTTGGACCATCCGTCCTACAGTCCGGACATGTCACCCTGCGATTTCCATGTGTTTGGTCCACTGAAGAAACACCTGAAAGGAAAGCGCTTCAACTCGGACGACGTACTCAAGGACACTGTGAAGGACTGGGTCTCGTCACAGCCACAGGAATTCTGGGAACAAGGAATCCTGCGGCTTGTTCATCAGTGGGATCGTTGTGCTCAGGCCTATGGTGTATATTTTGAATAAAGTCTATATTTGTACCCACCGTGTCGTTTCGTACCTTTTCATTTGATCACCCCTTGTACATAGCAACATTTCCTAACCTCATCTCTCTCTCGCCGTACCATTGAAACTGTGCGTCCAAAGCTTTTTTCCATCTTCCGCTTTATTATGTATTTTAATTTTGAAAGTAGGTTTTTGTTTAAATTTAATTCTAAAGAACCTCTACCTGATTATTTTTTATTGCAACTATTTAGTAGATGTCTCCTCATCGCAATATATGTTAAAAAGTACTAAAATACCTGTTTTTCTTTAACAAAAATTACTTTAACTTTTTACCATAAAGAAAAGCACAAATACCTATATTTCATTCCCCTTTTCGCAGTACTTAGCATAAAAATTAATTTGATATCTATTTTCTCTTTCATCTATATACTAGACAACTTCTTTTTCCTCATAAAAAGGCTATGGAATTCTGAAAAAAAAAATGTCAATCCACCCTTAAGTATCTGCCATTAAGGGACACATTATGATTCAATTGATAAAAATCGGTCAAAAAATCAAATCTAATTTTTTTAGCCTAAATTATTTTTTATGTACTCTTCTACAAACTCATAAAATTTGAAAGCTTTAAGCTTAAAAAAAGGGAGCAGAGTTGTGATAACGTTTACGGTTTTTTATTTTATTCACATCCCAATGACAAATCAAAACTTTAAATTGACTTATCTTGGAAAGATAAAATAACTAGATTGCCTTCATTTAAAAAATGCTAAGGCTTTTTTTCTATTGTGCCTAATACTTGGAAATTTTTTTCACGCGTACATGGAATAGTACATGGAATAAAAGTTGGTATGTATTTTTCAATCACAAAGCCATACTTAATTTTTTAAAAAATAATTGAATTTAGAATTTACGCATTTTTTAAGGAATTTTCAATAATTATTCAGAAAAAGAAGTATTGTGCGAATACCAATCATGTTATCGCAAACCCCATACTAACTTTTGTTATAGTTTATCGTACTCGTAAATCAAATTTCATATATGTACGTTAATTTTTGTAGGAGAAGTAGCATTTTATAAAATCACTTCATAAGTTCATTACATAGCAATTCATGATAGACAAGATGCTTAATTGGTACATGTATTATAAATTTTGAGGAATTTCGTGGGACACTATAAGGAGAAGTAATTATATAGGTGTGACATATTTTAATTTATGCTTACATATTCAACTTAATTTCTCATGAATTCTGACTCTTTGTATATGTGTGTGGCATCTTATTTATTGTTTACATTATTTTTTTATTTAATGTTAAGAAATGATATCATTAGGCTTTGAAATAGAATATACAGAGAGAAAAAGAATTGAATTTTATGAAAAGTAAAAATGAAAATTGACGAATTATTTTAAAAAATCATTACAAACATATATATATTTATAACTTTAAAAAAATTTTACTTCATAATTTTCAAATAAAAAAATCTTATTTATTTAAAATTCTTATATTTTAAGAATTGAAAAAAAAATTTTACACTACCCAGAAGCATTAACACAGGATATCTGAAACGTCACATGGGGCTGATGCATGTTAAATCTGACGTTTCTCCAAATCCTATCGTTGGCATAGTGTGGTTGTTTGGAGAGGGGGTGGCAGCTTAGATATCGTCCGCATCACTTGGTCGTTGTTTAAAATTACGAGGTCAGCCTAAAATGAGAAAATAACTTCCTTATGGCGGATGAAGAAAATATTTTTTGAAAATATATAATGTGGAGAGTGAAATAAAATATAATGCAAACTAGTTTTCAAGTAAAAATATATTTTGCTAAACATATAATATAACATGAAAATTTCTCAATGGATTTTTATTTTCAATGCAATCTTTATATTAATATTAATTTTTAAGTTACCAAAGGTCTCTTATTTTAACTTTAGTTAATGTCTGCTTTCACCAGTATAATAAGCATAATTTTCAAAAATGCATTATGAAAATGATAAATTTATTTTATATTTTGTATTAAATTACAAAAACAAAAACAAAAAATTCACATACACATTACTTACAAAATAAAATTTTAAAAAACGCATTTAAAATATTACTTACAAAAAGTAAGTAATATTTTAAATCCGTTGATGGAAAACATTTAAGTATAATAAATTTACTATGATTTCTAAGATAATCTCGAGAAATGATTCTTCAAAAATTTGGCTTTGGATATTTTGGTGTCAAACAGTTCTTCCACTTAAAATTTGAAGAAGACAACTTTTTGCTGAGATCACTAATAGAGAAATCTTTCAACAGAAACATAAACATTGGATTGTCATATCTAATAAAAAAGAGAAAAATTTCAATCCTTTCGCATATAAAGTATATTATTTTACATCTAATAAAATTTTAGGTCACTTCCCATAATTTTTTCGTTAATATTTGATGTTTAAAACCCCTGAATAATATATATTATATATATATTTATATTATCTCTCTCTCTCTATATATATATATGCAATACCCATTGGCTGCGTTGAGTATAACATGGCGTTGTATGATTAAATATTGTTTTTAAGCTTTTGATTGTATATTTTCGCCTCTTGATAAAAAAGGACTGGGCTTGAATTTCTAAAACAGAGGTATGCTTATCTTTACACACCCGTATCTTTAACAAAAAAAATATGTCTGTCAGATTTCAAGTCTGCAGGTATAATAGTTCAAACATGGAAACTTTTCATCTAGAATGCCCCACAACTTTCTCCTTTCTTCCGGAAGGGGGCTATTTTCGTAAAATCAGTTCTTAACGGACAAAAAAAACATGCCTACCAAATTTAAAGTATGCAGGTCTAATTGTTTAAAAAGGGGAATATATTCTCTTTAAGCCCTCATGTGCTCCACCCACTGCCCATTCCAAGGAGTTGATTTTCATAAAACCCGTTCTTATCAGATCTCTACTCAACAAAAGAAACATGCATGCCAATTTTCAAGGTTGTATGTCTAATAGTTGCGGAGGTCTCATTACGAGTGCATGATTGAATGAGTGAAAGTCATTTTCTTATGCCCACTTACATCCTCCCCTATACATATACACACCTTTAATAATTAAATATCTATTCTTTTCAAAACTTTTCATAGAATTATTAACATTTTTCGTATTTAGATTTTGCATAGATACAGCAAAACTTTAATATATATATATATATATATATATATATATATATATATATATATATATTTCTTTGAATAATTTGATTGATTCTTTATAGAAGAAAAACTTTTGAAATGAGAATTTTTTTAAATGCTTTTAGTGTAAGAAATCTCACTGTCGTATTATTTATTTATTTAGTTTGGATTTAAATAAAAATAAATTTAGAAATTTTATGAGTACTTAATTTTTAATCTAAAAAAATAATTTGAATTTTCACGGAAAATCAGTTTAAATTTTAATTACTTATAAATTAAGGAACACTTTAAAAATATTTAAAAAAAATTTTATGATACAAAATCAAATTACAACTGAATTGTTCTGAAGTTCTTAAAAGAACGACTAAAATTATATATAAAAACATTAGAATTTAAAGCTTTAATTATCAATGAATAAATATCAAAAATAAGAAGAAAGGACAAATAAAAAAACTAGCATTTCTTCCGTAAAATGAATAAAGCTAAGCTCTTTTTATATATTCATTATTTACTACATTATCCCTTTCACATTACTTTAATTTTTCGACTTCATCATCTAAGCTGAGTAAATAACATCAAAGCGCAACTGGTTTTTCGAAGAGATATAATAGACGTAAAATGACGAAATGAATCACTGGAAATTTTATGAGCCGTAGACGTTCAGATTGAAAAGCATAGTAGTTCTTTCAGGACGAAGTTGTGCCATTTGTGACAAATACGCGTTTTTTTAGAAGAGTAATGAGTATTTTTTATCCACAGAAAAAATTTTACAAAATGTATTGAATACAAGTTAAAAATTAGATAAATGTATCAATTATTCGTTTTTTTTTTATAAAAACAATATTTTTCATTATTTTTATTTGTTATGTTTTCTCCTTATAATTGCTAATAATCTTCTTTTTTCATTTTAGATTGCTGATAATTATTAAGAATATTCTAGAGTCATTCACATGACTGAGAGTTCTTCGACATGGAAAAGAAAGAAAAAACCGGACATGACAATAGCACCTTTGTTGCCGAAATTGCACTTTCAGATTTAACGCAAACGGAGGACACAAAAAATATGAAGGTGGCAGATGTAGCTGACAGCAAACCACCTGTAAGTACGAATATATTTTAAATTTATTGAAATCTTAAAATAATGTAACACTGCTTTGCTTGCACCTATATAAAGAAAATCCTATTGGTTGAAACATAAAGCTATATGTATATTTCTCTAATTACTTATTTTGTTTTTAGATAGTGATTTGATTTATACATACCTACCCTAAAATCTGGCGTATAATGCACACCTATACTTTCAAGCAGCCTTTTTTTTATTTTTAGGTATATTCGTTGTATAATGCTCACCCATTTTTTTACAAAGAACCTGAAATGTACGTGCGCAATGCTCTTTTTTAAAAAATTTATTCGAGGTATTATTTCAAGCTTTAGAAAAATAGTATACTTCTAGAACTACATCCAGGTGCGTAGCTGCCGCTGTATCAATGATACGGGGCCCCCAAGCTACAGGGGAGCCGCAACATATGTAACTACAATCCCTCTAACAGGGTTCCCATACCTAAAAAGGGCCCATAACGAATTTTGATACAGCGCCCTCTCAGAATTAGCGACACCAGTAACTACAACCCTTCATAAGGAATGTTATTTCTTTTAAATGAATAATATTTCGATACATGCAGGTGTCTATTTTTTTTCTACGCCCATCTTTTTAGCTCGTTTTTCACGTAGTGGAACAAAAGCGCTATTAGGACGCAAATTTCGTCTTCGTTCCATATTTTGTCGTACCTTTTTCTCAGCCAATAAGCACCCAATTGACCTCGGGTTTTCGGTATTGGGTCGCATTTGTGCCCTAGATGAGCCGAATCATATTTAAATTTTCCCATAGTTTTCCCGAATTTTCCTGAATTTCGCTAGTTTTGCTTTTTTATAGTGCTGATACAGATTTGTGTCATTATTTATTTTAAGCTCAATAGTAGTACATTTAGAGGAGTGGTACAGTACTACTTTCTGTTAGTAAAAAGTTCATTAGTTGCATTATTGTAAAATACAACATGTGAAAAAGGCGCTAAAATTACTTGGCCATGCCAATGATTAATATCTTGTTTTTTTATTTTCAATGCTCTCATGTGTTTTAATGCGCACCCACCAAATTTTGATCTTATTTCTTGTGTTAAAAGTGCGCGTTATACGCCAGATTTTACAGTGTATACTAAAATTTTTTTATAGAGATTAAAGTTAATTAATCTCTATAAGAGATTAAATTTAATTAATCTTAATCTCTATAATTAATAAATTAACGCTAATAAGAAATATTGTCTGTTTATTGCATTATTCTTCTGATAAATGAGTGCTTATTATTTTTTGTAAAAATCTTTTTACCTCTTTTTTGCAATTGAGTTTGTTTCTACAGAAAAATTTATTAAAATAGAAATAGTAATTGTTGACTTGAGAAGAAAAATAAACTTGTTAAAATTAAAATTTTATAATTCAATTTTAACTATTTAAAAAATATATATATTTATTTACCAGCAGCTAAAGTCCCTATAAGCTTCAATTTTCTGAACAATAATATCAAATGATATATACGAATTTTTGACGAAGGTTTTGATCTTCATCGAAACACACCTGTTTAAAAATATCTCTGACGAGGACAAAGTACAATTACTACGCTGTAAGGAATGACAAATTCTAGAAATGACATAAAAATGAAAGAAAGGAAAAGATGTCCTGCAAAATAATTTTAAAAAAAAAAATCAAAACATTGTTGAAAGCTTTTTAATATGTTTGAATCTTTAATCAAATGAACAGATTTTTTTTTCATTGTTTTCAAAAATCCAAACCGAACCAGTTTTTTAAATTCTGAGAAATATTTCCTCTTCTCGGAATTTTGAATGAAGTTAACGTGACAAAATAAGCATTTCACAACATACGCGAGACAAAAACCAGTGTGTTTGTTTTTCGTTGGATGTCAACAGATATGTAAATTTAATTAAATGCTATGCAAGCAAACATTTTATGTTGCAGGATTTCATCTCAAACCGGCCTATTTTTTGCAGTCTTCATCTCATAAAATAGTTTGAAATAACTAAACCGGAAAAAAATCCAGTAATGTGTGTTCCTTTTTGGTTTTGCGTTAATTTTCAAATACTGAACTAGGAAATTCTCACATTGAAAGATGATTTATTTAAATTTAACGAAACAAATATCTTTTTTTGAGTGTTATTTCTATAATCAATATATTTGAAAAGATTTAACAACTACAATTAACTTTTCCCAATTAATCCTTAAATTACTTGTCAATTTTTACGCTAATTTTGAGTGCCTTAAACTAGGTTGTTAAATATTATTCACCTATAAAGAAATAAATATTTAAACATGCAATGAAAATATAGATGAAAGTATTTTATTATTCTTCAAATAATACTTATTCAACAGACTATTTTGTGCCTTATTAATGATTAAAATGACATTTAAAAAATGCAATATATAGTGTCTGTTGTTACAAGAGCGTTATAAATAGTAGCATAAGACTCACAAGAAAAATATTTTATAGCTACAAAAATTGATCAGCATGACTACTACTAATGTTTGCAAAATGTACGGGTTTTTTAATACAGGAGATAAGCAAAGGTGCGTGGCTATTCCCTTTTATTTTATGAACGAAGTATATATAATCTAAGATCTCTCTGTCTCTGCAGCTTTTCTTTTTAAATTTGTATGAAAACTCCGTTCTAGAATTGAAATTTAAATTTTGTCAAGAGGTTTAGAATTGGTGTTGGGCTTTTAAAATAGTGCGATGAGAAGAGGTTGTATTTTTGCAGAAGTGCTCTGCTCTATATGAGCTCTATAACGTTAAGTTTAAGATCTGTACAAACTACTGGATAAATACAAAGAATTTTATACATATTACAAAGACGTCAGTGAACGCGCGGTGTAGGAAAAACGTAGCAATAAAAAATTTTTACAGTATAGAACTGAAGCTTTTTTTTATTATTAATGGTAAATAATATCATCTAAAGCGAATTGTTTAATTTTTAAAAAAAAAATTTTTTTAATCCAATTCTACAAAAATTTTAAAATATATATGTTTTTTACAAAAAAATTGAGATGAAATATGTGTGTTGTAACTAAAAAAAATTAAAGTTGAATATATCTTGCAGGAAATAACACGCACACACACACACAAATTAGAAATAGTTATTATTTATGCAAAAGTCATGAATAATAATGTAATAAATTAAAATTTCATAAATATAAATTAAAACTTCATTAACAGTAGTTAAATTTTGGCATTGTTCATAAGTTTTCAAGATTGCAGTTTTCTGTTGGTTTTCTCTGTAACAGGTTTATGATTTAATGCCTTTTGCATCAGCATATATAATGGATAAGATATTTTGAGTTCTTGACGCGAATAAATATTTGATATTACTAATATCAAAGTTGAATTAAAAGGATCATTCACCAGACTTCACAACGTCATCACAAATCAAACTTTAAACTAAATTTCCCCCGTTTTTATTTCTCTTCCCATTACATGTTACTTTGATGTACATGAATTATAATACTCTAATTCGTCAAATATATAAGGGTATAACAAAACTTAAAATATACTCTTTTGAGGCATCCAGTATTTTCTAAACGCACATAGTTTAGAAATGTATAATAGCATTAAATAAAGCTTTGAGTAAATGTTAAATACGATTTTCGAACTTCTCCTTAACAGTAAGTATCCAAACAAATGTCTAAAATTTTAAGAGACTGCATATTTCTCACATGCAAAAACTCTTTAATTCTGTAAACATTTCTCTTCATTTCTGCGCTGCATTACCGAAAGAAAAATTACAAGGTTAATGTTTATATTTAATGTTAATAACATAAACTGCTATTTGTAAAAAAAATGCAACCGCATGAAGGAATCAACAGAATTAAATGAAATTTAATGCACAAATGACTTGTATTAGTACAAATAAATGAGAAAATTTCCAAAGTAAAAAATCAATATTAAGTGTCCGAAATCAGTATTTGGTGTATCCACCTCGCGCTGCAATAAATGCTGCTATACAACATGGTATGGAGTCAAGCAGATTTTGAATGTCTGCTTGTGGAAGAGAATTCCTTATTACTTGTATGCGTAGCAAAAGTTCGTCTTTTGAAGCTGCAGGACGCGGATCACGAGCGAGACGCCGACCAACCAAATCCCCCACGTGCTCAGTAGGAGACATATCCGGCGAATAAGCAGGTCAAAGAAGAAGTCGTATGTGTTGGACTGAACAGAAGTCTCGAACAGTCTTTACAACATGTGGGGGTGCATTATCCTTCTGAAAGATAGCTCCGAGGATGCCTTGAAGAAAGGGAATGACTTCGGGCTGTAGCATTTCACGGATGTACCTGTTGCTATTGAGATTACACTCGAATCGAAGCAAATCGTCCATGATACGAAATCGCACCCCAAACCATAACTCCAGGTGTTAGGCCACTATTCGTTCGATAACGTTCCTTGGAAGGCAGCGTTCACCGGCATAGCGTCTAACACGAATGCGGCTATCATGGTCCCACAAATTGAAGCGTTATTCACCTGAAAAGACAACTTGGTGCCAATCAGCTTGCCAGGCTCTGTGCTCATGAGCCTATTGCAGACGCAGCCGTTGATGGTTTGCCGTGAGGAGGATCCTGTATAAAGACACCCTTGCACGCAATCTAAAATGCAGCAGACGTCGACTAATTGACGAATTTGACATTAGTACACCTATATCAGTAGACCAACATGCTGCCAACTGCCTGGAGGAAACTGTACGATCATTCACCGCCATGCGGAGCAGATGTCGATCGTCGCGTAATGACGTCACCTTCCATAGTCCTCTGCCAGTTTTTTTAGTTGTTCGGTGCTCTACGGTCCACTGCTTCCAAACTTGCAACACTGTGGAAGTGTTCCGCTGCCTACGAACCCCTATTGTGCGATAGGAAAATCCTCCTTCACGAAGGCTGATAATCCTCCCCCGTTCAAACTCCGTAATTTGTTGGCATTTCTCCTTATTTCTTCGTGGAGGCATGCTTAGGTCTCACTAAACGTTCGCCACGAACAAATAATCATTAACCGTTTTCAACGTTCCGTTACAGCCCTCTATTTATACAGTTCAGAGGCGTGGAAAATAGTAAAGTTCATGCGCTGTGGCTCTGAAACTTTACTATTTTCCGTTAACATCTTATAATTGATATTTGCGGCAAAGTTCATTTAATTCTGAAGATTCCTTCATGGTGTTGCATTTTTTACTAACAGCAATGTATGTATTTTTAACTTGAGCTAAATTTTATTTATTTTTATTTTTAGAAAAAAATATTTAAATTCTAGGTATTTTTGATAGAACCTAATTCAATTAAAGTATTTTTTCAATATGAATTGAGAAATCATATTAATTTTTTATGAGTGCAATTAAATAATTTGTAATCTTCGTTTAAAAATAGTGCCATGTAATACTATATGAGTAATTACTATTTTCTTACAGGACTCAAATAATTTTACAATAAAATTATGGAAAGACCACACAATAAGTATATGCAAGCCATTGATACCATTGAAATTAGCTCTGTTCACTTATTATGGAGGTGAGAATATGTGACTTTGTATTTTCTTAAACAATAATACCGACTGATTTGATTTGATTGTTTGATTTTATGGCACAAGAGCCAAGTTAGGCTAAGCTGCGCCAAATACAATAATACCGACAACACTGCATAACTAAACAATGGATTCATTGTAAAGATTAGTATACATTACATTATTGAAAAAGCATATATTGTTAATTAATGATCATCAATTCTTTCGGAATCGTAATTTTACAAAAGCGTATAAATGAATACATATTTTTCTTTTGATTTTAGTGTCGTTTGAATTAGAATGTTCATAAAAAATTGACTTAATGTCATTGCCATAAAGAACTATTTAAATTAAATCTTTTGGCAAAATGTCTTATAAAAATAAATGGCGTATTTTCAAGATTCTCCTTTTATGGGAAAAATGCTTCTATAATAATGTTTCTACTCCCTGATATACTAAAATATGAAAAAACCATCTACTTCTAGATTATATATTTCAAAAATATTTGTTCAGGCTTTGTAAAGAAGTATTAGCCATATATAGGCAAAATATTATTTTCGAAACCTTTTTCATTAGAGGAGAATGTTTCGAAAATATGTCATTCTTTTTTTCATTTTTTGCCAAAAAATTTCTTTAATTTTTTTTATTTTAAAATATTTTTTAAACAATTTTGCACGATTATTCTAATTCAACTGAAACTAAATATCAAAAAAAATATTCATTTATACGCTTCTTCAAAATCAGTTTCGAATGTATTCAGATGCTTTAGCCTTTCTTGAACTGTGTTATATTTTATTCATTAAGAACATCGACCATTTCCTACGTGAACATCGCTGAACGAAACAATCGTAAATAATAACAATCTTTATTGCTGTTGGACGGCAATTGATATGTTGATATTATTGTTATTGTTATTTAAACGCACTTGTGAAATGTTGAAACATCATCATGAATCGAAGATAGTTGAGCAGAATTGTACTATAGTTTTTTTTTAAATGAGTATCAAAAGTTTCTCATTTTTCCAATTCTTATTTATTTAAAAATATGGCAAAGTTCTTTCTGAATATTTTCTATGAATTTTAAGTGGATTATAAATTATAATCCAGTTTTTCCCGCTTATTACGCCCTACTGGAATTGATTCTATCAGAGACAGGTGCGGGTGAGATAAAACATCTGGAATACTGAATGAATAGGTAATATTTATCACACACACACAAACCAGATTAATCGACCAAATTTGGCGTCATATGGCCATATGCAGCTGTTGAGTAAAGTTTTTCACATTTTTACATTGGTTTTACTTTGAGGCTGCGGAAATGTAGTTGGAGTTGATCCATGCTTAATCGGTCACGACTTAATGTTCTCATATAGTCATGGTGTGGAAATTTAGAAAAAGGGGGTTCAGCTCAAATATTACCTTTCACTTGACCTTGATTCAAAATTACAAGGTAGGTCATGAATAAACCTACTGTATTTGAAAGTGTGACATGCATTAAAAATTCAAAAAAGTCAAATCGGCTTTATTTTATACTTAGGATGATATACACTAGCATAGCTAGTTCTGAGTGGGTCCTATTTTTTAAACGAAAGCCCTCGTAGTAGTACTGTAGTTACACATGTTGGGGTCCCTTTAACTTGGGAGCCCCGTATCATTGATACGGCGGTATCTACGCCACTGATGATACACTAGAATTTCTGCAACATTACTTTTTTGAGTGCCCGCTAACCACCTACCACATGTCTATACGTCTGTTTTGAAAGGTGTTTAGCAAAAATAAAACTGTTCATTACAAGATTATCAATTAGATCCGTTCAGCATCACCTTGAGCGAAACTGACAAACAAATTAAAAATAGTCAATAAAATATTTCATTATACTTAAAAAAAATCTCAGCCACATTATCTAATCTAAAAATCGTAGATCATGCAGAAGAGTTCATAGCTCAGTAAAATAATCACAACTCTCCATCAGATCTTCTGACATTGTAATAGATCATTGTAATAGTAATAGATAGCGCTGTTATTGTAATATTGTAATATATATCGAATTATACACGCAAATATTTTCCTTCTCTCCTTATTCAGAGACATTTTTTTAAATCTTACGAATTTCTTATGACTCTCAATCCTCCAATTAAAAAAAAACTGTCCTAAGAAAATCAGAATTTTTATTTAAAAAAAAAGATGAAAAATAACAGTAGAAAAACGTAAGTCGATATGTAAATCCTTTATTTGGATCTCATTACCAGAAGTTAAAACAAGAAAGTGATGTCCGCATTGCCGAGTTAAAAGATATCTAATCCTATTTATCATATTACGGCTCTCTCAGTTTACTGACCATTGTGTTATGTATAAATTGTCCGGATGAATTCTTTTTGTTTTCCTATTTAAGTTTAACACTTAATTCGTGGATTGAAGAAATTATCTCTAAAACAATAATAAATGCTCACTTATCTGACTTTTTACACCTTCCCCTCGACTCTTTTTTACAATACAACCTGTATGCAAATACAAAGGGTGTCCGACAAGCAGTTGGCGGCGCTAGACCACGCGTGGACGTCGGGGAAATTAGGGTTCGCGAGGCCTCCTTTTTTCCTAGTCAAGAAAACGTTAAATTACATAAAAAAGCCGAATTATAGTTAAACTAATGTATGAGTAAACGAGATTTATTGCTAATCAAATGATGACAAAAATTACACAAATAGAAATTAAAATAGGCGAACTTTTCGGCTTTTGGCCTCACTAAACTTTTTCAGGATTAGCCGCTAGCCGCTTCTAGCCGCTATTTCAGCTTCAATTGATAGAACTGATAACGCAGATAGTCTCTCTTGACTCATCGTGCTTCTCAAGTAGGTCTTAATCAATTTTAACTTTGAGAAGCTTCTCTCAGGGAAGCTGTACTGACGGGAACTGTGAGCATGATTCTAATTGTTATATAAACATTTGGATATATTTCTTCCAAATTATTTTCTAAAATGTACTGAATGAGTTGTTTCGCGTCGTTGATAGAGTCTAATGAATTCGTTTTTAAAAGTTGGAGTTCTTCATATAGTTCGAAAGGCTGTATGTCGCTGTTTTCGCCTTCCCGAAGTATTGTACCTAAATCATTACAATGCTTGAGAAGGTCTTCTTTTGATATAGAATTTAAATAACTGATATCATAAATAAAACCAAATTGTTCAAAATATTCATTGAGCGCTTTAAATCGACATTCGGTGTCGACTATAATAGCATCAATCATTGTGTTAAAAATGTTAACTCTGTACTGCATTTCAAAAGATAGAATAGGTTCATCAATATGTTCATAACCGAACATTCGTTTTTTCCTGGCTGTTCTTTTTTCTTTAAATTGAGACTCAATTTCGAAAGTACTTTTCTTTACAATTAATCGAGCTTGTGCAACCCTATTGTCAAATCCTGTATTACGGAATTCTTGAATCCAGCTACAAAATGACCGTAAAGTATCAACAGCGACTTTCAAGTTGACTTGAACCGATTGCCATTGTTTGCTTATATTGTTCACACGTAGTAAAATCTCGTACCATACGTGTATCGCAACAATAAACTCAAAACTGAACATTTCATTCAAGACTGCGTCACAGTCGCTTAGAGTTTCAGAATCATCACTTTTATTTTTCAGCTCATTCAAGCATTCGATAACATCATCAAATTGCAAAAATATTGCTTTTACTGCTCCGATTTTACTTTCCCACCGTGTTTCAGACAAGGTTTTAATGTCAATTTTAATTTAGTTTTTACAATACCCCAACGCTTACTTGACTTTGAAAACAGCACATAGATTTTATTGATGAAGCCAAAAAACGTTTTGGCTGTTGCAGAAGAGTTAGCTGCATCAATCAAAAGCAAATTCCAACTGTGGCATCCGCACAGAGTGAAGAATGCTCTTGGGTTTATATTGAGTATTCTTGTTCTGACACCTTTATTAATACCGACCATATTGGCGCCATTATCATATCCCTGTCCTCGACAGTTTTGGATATCTAGACCATTTTTTTCCAGTTCTTGTAATATTGAATTTGTTATATATTCTCCCGTTGTTTCTGCGAAGGCAATAAACCCAACAAAGTGTTCCTCTTTTTTCTCCAGTTGAGGAATTGCAAAATCTTAATATTATTGACATTTTTTCAACGCGGCTGACATCCCTGGTACAATCGAGCAAGAAGGCGTAGTATTTTGCTTGTTTAACTCTGTGTATAATTTCTTCAATTACTGATTTAGACATTAAAATGCAATTAATTCCTTTTGGATGTCATGGCTCAGATAATGTTGAAAAAGTTGCTTTTCATTAATACGTTGCATGTGCTCCCGTAGGGTCAGATCATATTTCGATAACAACTTAAATAAATCTATAAAATCTATAAAATTGCTATCGTTCAATTTAAGGGATTCTCGATGAGCTCTAAATGATAAATTGTGTGAGGCTAAGTAGTTTATTATATCAATCATTCTTTCAAACAAATTATACCAGTACTTTTGCGATTCCTTAATCAATCTATCATTAACCTTATCTATTGTTTTTCCGTGTTTGATTCCTTTATAGAATTCCATCCATTTAATCATGCAATCCATGTGTCCTTGACTTTGTTCATGTCTTTGCAATATTCGACTCAAATCTTTCCAGTCACAACATCCTTCTTTTACCTCCTGTGTTTGCAAATGTGAAAAAAGTCTACATGGAAAGCAATAAACTTTATCTTGAAAAAGAAGTAAACTAACCATCTGCGATGTTGCGTTTCGCCGTTACTTAATTTGCGAGTGAAATGAAATTTAGAAAAAATGTCTTTTATTTGCGTCTTTTGGGTAACTTTCATCAGATTTCTCTAGATCTTGATTGGGACCGTTTTGAATTAGGTCATGACGCTGCGAATATTTTACTCGAAATACCCACTTTCCTGGATCTAAGTCTATAAATGACTCTCTTAAATGAACTCCTTGCACTTGATTTTCTGAGTCACACATCGTTTCACTTTCTAACTCTTTATTAGGTTCAGACATTTGGATCATAGCAGATTCGCCCGATGTTGCAGGTAAAACTGTATCGGAACTTTGAATAAAAGATTCATTTGACTCTGAAGCTAGTTCATAAACTAAAGTTTCTCCAGATGACTCTGAAGCAGTGACACTCGTAGAAGGTTTCTTAAGAAATTTCATCATACTGGAACTCAGAGCTTGGTTGGATATAACAGTTACAGCCTTTCTTTTTCTTTTTAATGCACCGGATTCCCATTTCCTACCTATATCTCTGTCTCTAGTTGGTCCTCCAGACATGATGACCTAAAAATAAAAAAACATTTAAATTAAATAATTATTTTATTAGATACCGACTTTCAAAATAGGCCCAGTAGCGTCAGAGTTAATAATAATGCGATACGAGATCTGCCGATTTGTTATAGTTCGATTTTTTTGTAGCAGAGTCCCAGCCGTGATAAATAACTCTATATATACGCCAATGCTTTTTATGGAAAATTGAATAAAATTGTTTTACTTAGACCTGGATTATTTTGTACTGAAAGAACACTAGATTCTAGTGCGGTGTTCTTTCAATACAAAAAAATCTTGATCTAGGCGCAACAATTTATTTCAATTTTCCATAAAAAGCATTGCCGTATGTAGTGGCTAGATGTATGAAAAGAAGAACTCGGTGAAAATAATATGATTGTTACAAATTTTGACGCATATAAAAACATATTCGAAAAGCTAAAATTTTCTGTTCTCGAGAGAAAAAAACACTAGTACAGTTTTAATTTAAAACTCTAGGTAACTATCCACTTTTTTTAATTTCGATTTCTGTAGAGAAATACATTATACTTACGACGTATAAAATACACCTATGTATACCTATTGATGTCGACAAAATCATTACGTTAAAGTCATTATAAAAGTTCATATTCACTTACCTTATAACCTTTGAAATATGAACTAAATCACAATATAAATTAACACTTTTATTCACTAAAACGCCACCGGTACTGACTCACCTTACAACACAATACAAAGAAATTTTGTTCATGCGAGTCTAGTCTGCTAGTGTTGCATTCACAAAAGGAATGATTGTTTACGTTATGCTCACAGAAGAAATACAAATATTTAAACGACACGGGGATTCCCCATCTCGCGCGCTAAGTTGTTTAGTTTCCATAGTGCTGCCAGACGATTCTGGATAATGCCCGTAAAGTACTAATCACTCTCTTTACTCGCGCAACTGTATGAAAATAAATAAAAATGAATAACTAAATTTTAAATAATTAAAAACTTTGCGAGGCCCCCTCAAGCGCGAGGCCGTTGGCGGTCGCCGACGCCTAACGCCGCCACTGCCGACAAGGATGACTACACTTTTAACAATCAATTAAGAATAAATAAACTAAGTTTTTCATTTACGGGTTTTTATGTCCCATAAAGAAAAGATTAAAGTTTCTGTTAAATGAAATGCAAACAAGATGGCGCAAAACTTTCGTTTTTCAATATTCTAGTTTCAAAATGGCTTATATATATATATATATATATATGTATATATATATATCCGCAAGATCAACTGCACGTTGTTGGATGGTTTATCGAATTCAAAACTTCAACGCATTGTACAGCGTAAATGAAGCACCACCGTACTGTAATTTAGAAATGAGAAAAAGTTCCCAGTGAGATGGATTACAAGTGAATGTCCAATAGCGTGACCACCCATATCTCTAGACATAATATTTTTGGACTTCTTATAAGGATAAGTGAAAACATTGCTTACCAATTTTCAATTAGTGAACAGATGAAACGAGAAGTCGAATTACTGTGCCCCTTCCGATTGTTAATCTTGCAATGCTTCATAGAATATGGCTAGAAATCTCGTATAGATTTGATGAGCTGGACGCAACTAATGCTGCGCACGTTAAAATCGTGCAATAAAGCATTGTAAAAAAACTTTAATGTTTTCTATATGGATCAAAAAAATCTGATCTTATCCTTATTTTATTTTATTTTGTGATTAATATTCGAATGTGTAGTCATACTTTACGAACATCCAAGAAATTGTTTGTTGTATACCAATCAATGCAGATCTACATATTTCTTTAATTTTTTAAATATATTCCTATTAACATTCAATTTGATTAATGTTCGTTTTTTTGTAGCTGGATCATTTATGCCATCATTCATGACAGTTTTGTACAAACAACGTGGTGTTTCTCTCAGCGAACTAGCTTCCATGACAATAATCGCTCCCATAATTCAATTCCTTGGAAGTGCCACATCTGGAGTCGTAGCGGACAAGATAGGAAGAGCTAAACCAGTTCTTTTTGTGAATTTATTTTTACTACTTTTATTAATTATAGGTATTCTTTTTCTACCCAAAATAGATCGCACAAACTGTTTGCCTTACTCAATAAACCTAACATGTAGTGAGGAACAGCAAATGGCACAGACTGAATGCAATTTACTTGAGAAAAAGATAGAAATCAGCTTATGTGAAGCGAATTGTTCTAAAAATGTTTTTGAAAAATGTGATGACAGAACTTCTGCTTGCAAAATTTTTGATGAAAAGGAATTGAAAAACCTATCTCTTTCCGTTTATATAGATAATTTTCACGATACCAAAATAGATAACCAGTGTTCTTACTATGTTACTGCTTTAGAGTATGAAAACAACAACATTTCTTGGTGTGATTCAAATCGTGGACAATTTTGCTCTTTATCTTGTACAGTAGATCCAAAAATTAATCATTGTAAACCCGCAAATCCTGGATCTTTATTAATAATCTACACAGTATTATATGTGCTATTCTTGACGACTTATTCGAATTGTTATCGATGCATGGACGTCACTACTATGTTCATGGTGAAAGAATATGGTTCTAACTTTGGACATGAGCGTTTCTTTGCTATTTCGGGAAATCTACTGATATCTCCTCTTGCAGGCTATATCGCACAAGTTTCAACTCCTGTTGGAGGTGAAAAGAATTATGGAGCTGCGTTGTATTTATTTATTGCCATGATCTGTTTCCTGTTTTTTGTCTTATACAATCTGCCTGTGAGGGTAACTTCACCTAGCGAAAACATGTGGCGAAAATCCTTAGCTTTATTGAAAAACATAGATGTCGTGTTGTTTTTCATCATAATTTTAACCCTAGGAACTTCCTGGAATTTTACTAAATATTTTCTTTTCTGGTACCTAGAAGAAATGAATGCACCCAGTCTGCTCTTAGGATTAATAACTTCTGTGAGCGCTCTGTATGGTTTACCATTCCTTCTGACTGCAAAGTGGTGGGTGCAAAAGATAGGAGCTAACGGAATTATAATATTAGCCTTCATAGCATACGCCATATATTCAACAGGTTATTCATTTTTGGAAAACCCATGGTATGCACTTATATTGGAAGCAAATGGTATATTAACGTATTATCTTCTCTGGGTAGCAGTCGTAGAACATAGTCACGATATAGCCCCGGAAGGTTTGACATCAACAATTATTACAATATCTGGGGCAATTCATTATAGTATAGGTAAGTATTTTCTATTTTATATTGTTCTAATATCTAGATTAAAATGTATTTGTTAGTTGCATGCATTACAGAATTAGATAAATGAGAGAAAACTTGAAATGCTTCTCGGATAAAAATCCATATTTAATAATTTACTAAATATCTAAATGTGTACAAATGATTTTGAAAAGGAATAAATATTTCTCAAGATGTTTGTTAAGAGTTTTCAAAATTAAGTAATTTTCATAATGATTCATTTTAAAAATTTGTAATTTATTAATAATTTATTTAAAAATAATAAATTTCTACTTAAAACAATCTGAAGTGCAAGAACATTCACCAAAACTATGTACTTGTAATACAGACATTTGTTTCTAGTATTTCAACAAATAAAAATTTAATAAGGGACCCCCCCCCCTCCATTTTTTTAAAGTTGATTACTTGCATAGAGACTGTAGATTGCAAATTTTAGTAAAGAATAACTACTTTTGTTAGAAAACAGATGGAAAAAAATTGTAATAAGTAACTTGATGCAATATTTTCTGCAATCATCTTATTTTACAGGATGTCGTGAAACTCAGCGTCAAGCGGACACGGAGGGAAAGCAGAGGGGATCATAACAATTCTCGGAATTTTTTTTTTTAAATTCTCTAACACACTTGGTTAACACTGGCATATTTTTTTAAAACGTGGAAAATTGACACCTTTTATCGAATCATTAAGTACTGTTACCACGGTTTCACAATTTTTTGGATGTGATTTTTTCGCTCCGGTCACCTTACATAGCTGGGCTATTGATCAAAGTCACAAGTTGGGCAAAAATCCTTGATGGCGTAGTTAAAATTAATTTGAAGAAATGATGTTATCTAACTTTGTTTCCCCCATTAAAAGAAAAATATTACATACCACCCCTAACTAGTTCTTCAAATTATGGGTCATTTCATTGAGATTTAAAAAATGGCACAGCACTTGCTATTTTTCTATCTAAATCAATTATTGAATTTTTTTTTTTTTTTTTTTTTTTACAAAATGACAATTTTAAAAAGATTTATCTTTAAAATTTTTAACTCTGAAAATAAGCAATAAACTAAAAAATAAAACGGAAAATATTTTTTTTTGTAATATTTAAATGAATTAAACGTTCTAAGTTTTTTCCTTCACTACGAATGCAGGCTCTATACATTTGAAAAGAAATCGCTTGATGAGTCGTCTGTAAGATCAAAAGTCGTGATGGAAAGTCAAAGTTAGATAATATCATTTTCTCAAAGCCTGGCTCAATCAAACTACGCTGATTTCAACTAAGTCAGGAAGCGTTTTTGCCCGATTTGAGACTGTGATTAATAGCACGGCTATGTAAGGGGACGTTATTAAAAAAATCACAGCAAAATTGTGAAATTGTGGTTACGATACCTACCGATGGGATGAAGGACATTTATAAAATTATGCTCTCCTTCACTTAACCAAATGATAAGGTGAATTCTCTTAAACATTTTTTCAAACGCTGATATGAATCCCCCCCTCCCCATTTCTCTCCGCGCCCGCTTGACGTTGAGTTTCGGGATACCCTGCATAAGTATAAGATATGTCTTTACCACAAAGAGAATTTGTTAGCGTTGTGTGAGAAATATTGTATGAAAATTTATAAAACTACTTTGAACAATAGTAACCATCCTTACAAATCTTTTGAGGGAACCGGGGTCTGGAAATTTGTACCAGTTTCCTAAAATACTGGTCATCCTGAGTGACATTTTGCTCTTATCAATATACAGGAGGATTCTCTACTAGACGTACAAGCTAGAGTGAATAAGGGGCACAGAGACAACTCAGAATCGCATAGAATCATTTTGTTGAGTGGTTATACTCCAACAGATGTTCTAAAGTGCATGACCTTCTTCTAGGTTTCCATAAATAGTTTGGTATACGAGGCGTAACGCATTAATGGGACAGAAAACATTTTATTGAAAGATTGTACTAAAACAAATACTTAAAATCAAGACCAGATGTCATCTGGTAGGCCCAACAGTGACGCTGCTTGAAATTCCTTACGTTTTGGAAAGTTCCTGGCATGTTACGTATCCTATGCGTACATTTCTATGCGATTTAGAGTCGTCTATGTATCCCCTGCACACCGTACCATTTCTCGGCCTGGTAGCAAATCCCCCTGTACAGTGTGTAAAAGTCTATTAAAACATAATATCCATGAAGATAAATTATTCAACGATTCAACTCAACTCAATGCTCCACAAGTCGTAATATCCAAGTTATAGATAAATTACATAGCCTTGAGATAATAGGCCTGAGGCAGTATTTCACCAAAGATTGTCATATAGAATTGACTCCGGTAGCCGAGTGGCTAGGGTCCCGAAATTTTGATCACTGTTGTCGAGTCATGGATTCTAATCTTGATGTCACTGAATACCCGTCGAATAAAGAAGCTATTACACGTCAAATCTGTGTCATGGCTCTCAATCCTCACTTTGGAGTAATCTGGAGGTTTGGAGAATTGTGCCAATTCAGATGTCTTCCTCGTCATTAGGATGAGGCTCAATATTACAACGTACATCACAACTAACCTAGTGTAGCTTCAGAATGGGACGTTAGTGAAAAAATCTAAATATTATGTATAAATCTTTCAAGGTGAAATTAATCATATCACTATGAGTTCGATAGATGTGTTTATTACTTCGCAGGAATAAACGGAGAACACTTATTGAAATAATCAGCATTTAAAAACTTTAAGTTATTTATTTTTAAAAAATTGATTCTTCTGAAAAAATCTCCATTTACAAAATCCAAGAATAACATCAAGATGTTTGACATTTGCAGCAGAAATGCACACTTTTAATTAGTTTATATATATATTTGGAGAAATGTTGCTCCTGCTTTGTGAAAAAAACTTGCGTGGACTCTTAGCGGCATATTCGTAAGGAACAGCAGAAATTTTCCAAGACGAATTCATTTTAAATTTGTAGAGGGAATGGGTTTCTAAAGGACATTAATCGATGGAATTGGGGACAGAGAGCTCAGAATATTTTCTTGCTAACTTATCAGCAATTTGCTTAACATTTACCCAACATGGGAAGGAATCCATTAGAAATGAATGGAACTCCTCTATTTAAGCTCCAATGGTTTGGAAATGCTATTCTGATCGGTCTTATCCATATTCTAAAGGCTAACTTTTTGAATACTTGATAGAACTTCTACTGTACGTTAGGATCCAAATACTGTTACTAACCGATCAGAGAACGTAATGAAGAGCTTTGCTGAGCTCTTCCGATCTAAAGACAGAGCAATGTTTGGGGTTCTGAGACAATATCTAATACCTCCATAGGAGGAGTTGGAGTAGACATCACTCCCTGCTGTACCCATTTCGGATCTTCTACCATTTGTATAAATTATGATGGCCTGGGTAGGAATATTACTAATGACTTCAAGAGCCATTTGCCTAAGAAAGTAATAACGTAAATTTCGAACATGTCAATTGAAAATAGTTGAAAAACTGCATGGTGTATCAACACTAGATATAAATATAGACTTCTAACTTAAACTCAGAATTGGGAAGTCTTCCAGCAATAACCTTAACGTAAATTTGGAGTGAAAATTATTCACTTAAAACCAGTTAAGAAGTCTCAGGACCTGAAAAGTTATTCATGAACTCGAAAAAGCATCCTTTTTTAAAACAATGTAACTTAGCAATATAAAAAAACAACAATTTGAAATTTTTCACATGAGTATCCCATATACATGCATTCTTTCTCATAATTTCAGAAAATTTGAATAAAAAATTAAAAAGTTGTAAAGAAATAAAAATTTGGCAATTTTTCAAAAATAAGGAAATTGGTATTTTACACCGCGCAGGTTTCTGAAGTACAAAATTGATTAAAATTTACAAAATTAATTTTATTTGGTATAAATATGTTCTCTTTTGAACTTATACTAACTTTTAAAACATTTAAAGAAAAAAATTTTTAAAATACAATTATGAAGAAATTTTTAAAATTTTATGAAAAAATTCAATGAAATCTCAAATAAAAAAAATTCTATTAAAACTTGTTTGAAATTTTTTCTGTACGTTATAAAGAACCTTATTTTGAACATGTGTATGAAATTTCATATTGATATGATAAAAGGTTTTGAAAAATCCTGCGCGGAAGCCAACATTTTTCATTTTGAGAAAAATGAAGTTAAAGTAAAAAATAACAAAAAACAAAATTAAACATACCAGTAGGCATCAAAAAGCCCCAGAAGCCTAAATATTGCCCTCTGCAAGAGCTTAAACTGTTCAATTTCTTTAAGTATCTTAAGTTTTTTAGCTTTACGAGCTTCAAAGGAGGTTTTGGTAACTTGTCTCTTAGCCGTTGACTTACGCACTTTGTCAACATTCACACAATTCAAAATATTTCTTTTATTTTTAAATCCAAAGCACGCATCATATCAATTATGTTCTTACTTCCATCATTGTATTCACAGGCAGCTATAAATGCAGCTATTTTTGAGACATTAATTCCTGATCCAATCAATTTCGGACTATACTTCCAAATTAGTGAATATTCATTGACTCATTGGTATTTTGAGTTTTCCCTCCTAAACACCTTCTTAACAATTTCAAGTGTGATAAATCTTTAAAAACAGGTTTAATCACTTCATAAACTGCTTTTGGTAAGGTGTTCTTGTGAGAAAATTCATTCACTGCATTGTTGTGAACTGAAACATTGTACTTACACCAACTTTTTTTGCCCTTAGGGCAAAACCAATGTTTCGGTTCATCATCTGTGCTGAATGTATGAGCCCACACAGCCCAGACAGCTTGACTCATCTCATTCACATTTTGGGAATTGACACGAATAGCATTACAATATAAGTCCTCAATTTGCTTATAACAGCATCAGTTAGACGACCTTTCCCACCAATTGTTTTCAAATAACAAAGTTTCTTTCCCCCCAATAAAGCTTTTAACTTCCGCAAGCGGCTACCCATTCGCTTTTGGACATGGTCCACACACTCTATTGTTTCAATCGGAACTCTATCCCCCATAAGGTTTTTTTTCAGCAATAGATGAAAGTGTCTTTGAGTCACCATCACCTATGTACCACTGGTATTTCAAACTATGTTTTTGTTCCGATCGAAAAAAAAATTTCTGCATTCCGATGACTTCCATTCCTCCAGCAGACCCGCTATGGTTTTTTCTGCAGAAAGTTTGGTGCTTAGCCAAGAAAACACTATATTTTGGTCCAAACTTTGGCCCCTTATAGGAGTCACATCCTGTACAATAAGAGAACATCTCTTCCATGTCGAGGAGTTTCCCGCAGTCAGCTCCAATCAAAGTGCACACTCCGATAAGAGATGTATGCCCACGGGTCTTCCAGGTCCCATCACCGCTAACTACAACAGAATTTACGGTGCCATCAATAATTTTTTCTTCAGCAGCCGCTTTCTTCAAGCGCTTCTCTTATCTTAGCATTAATTGTGGCGCAAGCTTTCTGAGACACTGGATTTGACAAACACATAAGGGAACAAAACGTCCCGAGAGAAGACAATCCTTGGCTTATATATCGCATTTCCAAAACAGACCGTCTATTGATTTCAGGTATATTTTTTTATACCAATAAATTCACAGGAATTTAATTTTTGTTCAATGCTACATTTTCTGCATGTGAATAGAAATGTAGAAGACAATCCTACAGTTGATTTTTCACTCATTTTTATTTTCCCATAGCACACAGAGCAACAAAGTAATTTTTCAATTTGGGAAAATAATAAACTATATCGATTAGTCTATAACCTTGAAATTCAAGGCAAACATCGATTTCAAACGCCTGCGAAATCTTGTGTGCACTCGGTAATTTTTTACCAGAGGAACTTTTATTAGGTGAAATATTTTGAAACGAGATATTACCTTTTTCAGAAAAAGAATTTTTCACGTACCTGTTTCCTTGAAATCTTTTCTTCTTTAGTCTTTTTCCAGATGACCTCTTTTTGCTCGGAAGATCCATTTTCAATTGTTTTTAATTACAAATGAAAAAGTAAGAAAATCCAAGATCGAAATGTAAATAAACAATCCCGCTCAGATAAAGCAAAGTTAAAAGTTGAGTTGCAATCATACTACTCCCGTACAGAATTAATTTTATATTAGGCGTGGCTCTTTTACTTAAATTAATCCGTGAAAAATTAAAATGCTTGGAATGTGTTCTCCCAACTGTCAAAAGGGGGGGGGGGTGGAATATGCAAGTTTTTGTTTACGTTATATCAGTTATTTCTCTATAACTTCAGAAGTTTTCCCAGTATCAACAAAAATTTGGTAGAAAAATGCTCAAAAACGTTGAGGCTTTAACATATATTTTTTTTCAAAAAATTGAAAAAATTGAACTTTAAGCGCCTTAATCAAAATAAACAATATTACCCACTAGTTCATTGCGTAGTGTTACAGGAACAAGTATACAATAAAATCAAAATGTTCTTTCATTGACGTCTTTGTTTATTTATTTATTTGTCTTTTTTTATTCTTTCTAAGTAAAATTTGAATTGAAAATAAAAATATATTAAAATTCCGAAAGTAATATAAAATAAGTATTATATATATGCAATGTGTGTATTTTCTTTGCATTTGAAAATAAAAACATTCTTTTTTTTGTTATTGGACAGGTAAGGCTACATCTGGTCTAAGTGCAGGATTTATCATGAGTGCATTTGGAGGTAAGGTTGCGTTTAGATTTAACGCTCTTCTTTGCCTCTGCTGCGCCTTTTTCTACGGATCATATGTTTTCATCAGAAAAAGATGCTTAGGAAAAAAGCATAAACTAGATCATGCAGGTAGGTAATAAAGTACAGTAATACTCCGAACTTAAGTGATAGGTGGGACTAACAAGGGGAGGGCACGACTAAGTAAATTCATTTTGGGACGAGACTTTGTGTAATAGTAGTACTCCTTTAAGGTGTTCAACCCTCAATGTAATTCCGCCGAATGGCCAGTCAATTCGGAGAAAATAGAGTTCGAAATTCATGCTTAAGTTATATACAATTAAATGTTCTTTAACTTCAGAGCCGCCTTAGTATGAATGATAGCATACTTGCTTACTACGCGGTCGGTCAAGGTTCAAATCAAGAGATCAGTTTTTTTTGTTTTATTTTTTCAATTCATTTAATTATTTTTACGATTAAATAAATTTATTTAAAAAAGACTTATAAAATATTTTTTAATATTAAATAATTCAATTAGTAATGTATAATATGAGATATATATTATAATTATAAAATAACTAGCTTTTACCAGCGGCTCCGCTCGCGTTGATTTCTTTAAATAACTGTCAAAGTCGTAATCATTATCATTAAAAAATAAGTAATATAATATGGTAGTTTTTTTATTGCTTGACTGGAACCAATAAAATTTAAAAATTCAAAAATTGATCTTAGTTTAAAAAAACTGAAAATGTAATTTATTATAATAATTAACAACAAAAATTCAATAACTTAAGCTATTAATATTTTTAAAAATCGAAAGTATCTAAGTTTAATATATAATTTCTCTTTAAAAGAGATCAAAACAGAACTGTATACCACTGTATAGAACTGTCCTTCCGTCAGTTGCAAATATGTGAAGATTTGGGCATTGGACACACCGATCAAGGTACATATAGTTGGTCATGGTAAAAACATTGCTTTTCCAAATGCACCCCTGCTACCTGAAATGTTAGCTTTGTTAATAGCAACATTAAAACTGGGGATATTGAAATCGTTTGAGTTGAAACGGTAGGTCAGTGGAGATACTTAGAATTCGAGGTATGATAACACTATCCCTTTTCATGACATATGTTAAAATATTGGCACCAAGTATATTCTGCATCAGTTTTGTGATCCAAAGCCTCGTTCCTTTACATAGTCGAGGAGCATCGAGATTTTGCATAACTGGTACATTTAGTTTTAATTGAAGTTTATGTGAGGGTACACCCGAAAATTCAAGTGAATTTTAGAACTCCGTGGGATATGAAGTACTTTGTTCTTTATCCATGAGAGATTGAATTCATTGATAAACATTTCTTCATTTCCCCCCTCCCCCACACGTCGTTTAAATTTTCAATGTTGATTTTATGGACAGTGTCATTGTTAGGCGCCAATATTGATCTTGCGCGCAACCACTGACCCCAATTTAAATTTTGTTGCAATCCCGGGTAAATTTGAGCAATAAGATTTACATCATTTTCTTCTACATTACAAAATTCTTTGGAAGTAAAATATAACCTCCAGCATTTGCGTCCAAACATCCATAACCGATTTTCAATTGCGTCTCTGCATAATGTTCCAGATCTACGTCATTATGAAGTGGGGAGTAAGCAAAGTTCCACGGTTTTACCCGCATAGTTTCCGTTCCCGTAGGAATATGGAGATAAAATGTACCTTATGTTACTCGCTGATAATGTAGTTTGCCATTAGTGAAAGAATTTTTAAAATCGCACCAGCCGTTTCCGAGATTAGCCGGAACAAACAGACAGACAGACAGACAGACAGACAAAAATTTAAAAATTGATTTTTTGATATAAGTAAAGTATATACCTTTAAATGCATTTAGTAAAAAGCTGCTAATTTGAAATTACAAACAGACACTTCAATTTTATTTATTTATATAAATTAAATTAATAATATATATAATATAAGATATATATTATTTTTCTGGTATTTATTATAAATAATTTTTTTTATAAATAGTTGTAATAATATATTTTATATATTATTATAATATTATATATAATATTTTGTTTATAATATATTGTATTTTATATTATAAAACTATTTATAACTAATTTTTATATAAAATATGTTTTAATATTTATTAAATTGTATTATTAAATTTGTTATAATTGTTTTCAATAAAAATATTTTTTAATACACTTTCATAATAAATATTATTAATTAATAATTATATTTATAAAATATAATATAAATATTTATATAATTACAGTAATTATTTTACTTTTTAAAATACAAAATAATGATCTAAAATAACATTTAATATTTAATAAACCTTTTTTAAATTGATTTAATTGTAAAAATAATTAAATGAATTGAAAAAATAAAACAAGAAAATTGATGGCTTGATTCGAGCCTTGACCGACCGCGTAGCAAGCAGGTACGCTATCATCCATACTATGGCGGCTCTGACGTTAAATAACATTTAGTTGTGTATAAACTAAGCATGAATTTCGAACGTTATTTTCTCCGAATTGACTGGCCATTCGGCGGAATTACATTGAGGGTTGAACAACCTAAAGAAGTACTACTATTACACAAAGTCTCATCCCAAAATGAATTTCCTTAGTCGTGCCCTCCCCTTGTTAGTGATAACAGCGTAATTCGGGGTATAATATAGGGTATAAATACATATAAATGGGGCGAGAGACGAAAGAAATTAATAATTTAGAAAACAAAAATGTTTAATAAAATCTTAGATAACACAAATACAAAATCGTAAACCGAAGTTATTTTGATGTAGAAGTTTTTATAAAGTAGTCTGCCAGCTAAAAGAATTTTTTCTCCCACAAAATTTCCTCGTAGCATGATAATTAATTTTCCCCTCTTGTTTTGTAGAAAAAATACACTCATCATTCGAATCTATATTTTCTAAAATATGTAACCTTTTTTTCAATTAAACTGATGCCTTCTGTCAAATTCCCAACCCTCATTCGATCTTCTGATTGAACTGGGTCTAAAGCCTCAAGTTCTGCAATGCCTTGCTCTTACTCATGCATTTCTATGAGCTCATGAATTGTCAACTCCTAATTGGGGGAATCTTGCAGTACTTGAACCTCATCACTATCCACTTCTTCAAACACATTACCAATTTCATCAGGCTCTATGATTCAGCCTTAGTTTCAGTGATGAAAAAAATGCCTCTTAAAAAAAAAGATGAATCGACGGAATTTAAATATCGCGTAACTCCAGGTTCGCGAAAGTCGGGATAGCGTAAATCGTGGTATATAAAACATTCGTTATTTACAGGCTAGTAGTTTTCTTTAAAAAACTTTAGTTTCAAAATATTTATTCATTGTACAATATTTTCATGTTTTTTTTTCAGATACTTCTACAGGGAATGGTAAACTGAGCAATATGCTTACCATGCCAGACAAGAAATGAATGACTTTAAATTGTAACATACTTTTTTAATGCTTTCAGAAATCATGTCAGCAATGAAAGTGTTAAAACTGTAGAATAGTTTCAAAGGACATATCTCTCCTACTTTTTTTACAAGTGTAATTTATGTTTATATTTATTATTCAAATATTATGTTGTGTAATTGCAAGTAAATTATAATACTTGTGTATGTGTAATTTATATCTCTATTTACCATTAAAATATTACATTATATATATTGCCTCAAAGCTTTATTATACAGAACTTAAATTATGCGTGGGAGGGGAATAATACTAAATATTCTATGTATGATTCTGATCAGTTTTCTCTTAATATGTATTTTGTATCTGTAAGTTGTTGTTCACAAGATAACATTGATTTTTAACAAAAGCTGACTGAAATATCTATTTTTCAAGGGGGAATTGTTTAAGTAAAGTTTTAAAAACTAATCCAGAAAAGGAAACAAATTTTTTTTGTTGCTGAAACGAAAATTTTATTTTGGAAAAATATTTAGTCGAGATGATTATTAAAAAAATTATTCTTCTACAAAAACAAACAAATGAATAAGTAAATCAACAAAAATAGACCGTGAACGTAAAACTTCCTAGGGATAAATGCAGAGTGAAGGAAGGGATGTGAAAAGAGGCTGAAAACTTGCTCATTTAACGCATATCTAAAAAATAATATAAAATCCCTTAATTGATATTTTAACCTCTTATTTTTAGTCTGTGTCAAAGGTATTCACAACATAACAAAAGCCTTCTTTCGCAGTGGTTAAAAGAACTGGGAAAAAACTTGTTCTCGTTCTCCCCACACTGTGTAATTTTTTTATGTATAAAATCCACTATTGTTATTCTCTTCTCCCATTATTTTTGCCTTCTAAGTTTGCCTTCTAAGAAGGCAAAACTTTCAATTCGTGTACCGAAAGAGTACCCTATCGCTTTAGTAGATAAATTTCCTAATGGAAAGATTTCAAATTTTTAGAAATCTGAAATATTGAGGCTTTTAACCTATATTCAAACATCTCCAAAAGATGCCTAAAAAGGCTTACGCATTCGAAACAAAGTTAATCACCTTAACAAAAAAAACGAGTCTTGCTTATTCTGAATTATTCGTAATTCTGCAATTTTTTGAATTCTAGAACCAGGCAACAAAACCTAAATAATTACATTGAAGTAATCATTAATTAAAGTGTTATTGCTTCATGTATTACATTTGAAGAAAAAAAAATATTAAGGGAATACGAGAAAATAGCTCTCAATGGAGGGGGCATCATCATCCACAGTTTCAGTTTATTAAATGTCGTGCGTTTGGGCCTTTCCATTTTTGCTTTATGCATACATTACTTCCTTTTTTTATATGTTTTTTTTATTTTCCGCCTATCAAAACCAGATTTTAACAAAACCGAAGGAAAACTGCTGAAGAATATTCGGATTTCCAAGAGAAGTGGAAATCGGATTATTTTATTTTTGCAGAGAAAAAAGAAACATAAAATATCCTGCATATGTAATAATGGTATTTGTGTACATATTTTGTACAAACATAAAATATAACTATGACTGACATGAATACTGAGTAACAAACCAAAGTATGATACCACTATACTCAGACAAAACAAGAAACAAAAAACTGTCATGATGAACTTCAAAGTTTCGCTTGTTAGAAATTGGACTTTTGCTAGAAAAGGGTTGGTCATTCCTATTATAGACATATTCAAAAAAGTTTGGGTATAAATAATATTTTTGAATCAATATATATAATCTTCGAAGAAATATTCAGGTGCATCAAGTGTCCCTACAAAGAAGCTGTTATGTATCTAAAAAAAAAAAAAGTATATCTGATCTATTGTCTACTAACGAAACTCTTAACCCCTTAACTGCGAATTAAAAGTTACACAATTCGCTCCCTAGTTCCACTGTTTTTCAGGCGTATGCAGTGGATTGAGAGAGAAAAGAAAAACACAAATAAGCAAATTTTTCTCTGAAATAAGTAAGTTTTTCGCAAACACTGTCAATGTCTTTTTCTTTCTTTCTTTCTTTCTTACTTTCTTTCTTTTTTTTTTCTTTTCTTTTTTTGGATTTTAATGCTTTTAGAATAGTTTTACTGAAAGCGACTCAAAGAAAAGAGTATCGTATTCGGGAAAAACGTTTGTATATGTCAAGGGCACTTAGAGCTTTCACGGCTGAGTGAAACGGATTTTTTTATTTCCAATGGAGCTGCGGATTGGTATTTACCATTGTAGACCTAGTACATTCCCCGGGAGTTGATATCACTTTTTAGTGCGGTACATATAGTGGAATACCAATGGCCTCAATGTAATTTTAACGCCCAGTTTCCTCCCAAAGGAAGGCACCTGAGTTTTGAAGACGCGAAATGGTGGAGTTTAGCTTCACCAAGAGCATTCAAGCCAAACAGGCATTCTAGGAATCTTTAACAGGCTACATACTCATACGAAATGGACGCTGACGATTTTCTGCATTATGAAAATCCACCGACATGGACCGAGGTCAAATCCACAAACTTAGGCGTACAAGGACAGCGACAAACCAGCTACGCCACCCAGCCGCCATAAAAACGTAGAACGTCTCACGATTTTAAGTATCATTCTATCGCAGGCCATGCTAATTTTCTCTATATCGCGTACCAATTTTAGTATATACACTGCCAAAGCAAGTACAGTTATCTGCAAGGCATTCCAGATACACTCAATTATGTTTATGTTTGAGAATTTAAGTGGTCAACTTAGTATGAAGGAGGCAGAAGAGTCAGCAGAGCAATAAAGAGCGTATCACCTCTTTTAAAAAGAAATTTTAAAATACCATACAGTGGATTTTATATAAAATTTTAACAACACAATTCGTAAGCGTATGCCTCAGATGCTTAACGGCAGTCTATTTTTATTTCCGATTCTCGTGGAGATTTTTGGAGATCGTTTTATTATAATCCCGTTAAAGTGATATTCTTGCAAGCAGGAAAGATAAATTTTGTTTTAAAAATCCATACATGTGGGGAAAAAAGAATGGATTCTCTCCTTAATATAAAATGTGACTAAATTAAGAATTAATCTTACAATTTCAGAAAAATCATAGAAAATAGAGAAATACGTTATTTTAGAAGACAGGTAACGGAGAATATTAGGGCCTCCCTGCAAAATCAGGTTTAAGCCCAAGCAAATACTTGGCATCAGGCAAGTTGTGAGCCTCCTAGAATCCTACCCCCCCCCCCCACCGGGAATGCGGGGGGACGTATAATAAACACTGTAACGAAATATTAGCCATGCGAGGGTGATGCTGTGCTCACCTCAGTATCTGCAATGTAAATTTTGTTACTGTGTAACTTGATTTGTAGAATGTAAGCCGCATCTCTCTCAAGGCAAAATCGTGTCACATTCAACATTACTATGTTTAAAATGTGTCGTCAGTAAATTTTGTGGACTGTTTGATAGATTAGAGTACGGATACACACACATTCACTTCGATAGTTGAGAGCATTCGCTTCGTTTATAATATTGGAGTCACTGCTATTGTCAGATATTTCTTTATTTATATCACTTTTCTCTCCACGAATTCGATTTCATGTCTCTTTTAAAGCTATCGTTACATTTATTTTTATGGCATGTGTTGTTTGCTAAAGTGACCATAGAGTAAAGCTTTTGAGTAAAAGATTATTTTTGTTTTCGTTCATCACTTTATTTTATGTCAGATGTTGTATAATAATTGAAAGTAGTAAAACATATTCTTCACCTGTTTTCGTGTACATTATAATAAAAACTGGTTATAGTAGTGAAATTTCGCTAGCTTCTGCATCTATGTTAAGTCTTAACATAATGCACTTTCTTTTCTCGTTAAATTACACTCTTGACTATTTATTCTTCAGGAATAAGCCATATAGAGAACTATAAATTTTTTTTTAATTTAAAAATAACCTTGAGGCTGTATTTCATCATTTTAAAAATTGTAAAAATTTCAATACGTTTGAATTTTTTTAATATTGAACTCTTGTCTGCAATCCTGAATGGATATATTTCATAAAATGTGTGGTCTACAAGTTATGTATAAAAAATTCCAACGCTATGATTCCAAGTGTTGGCGTATAATTTCAGGCTTTTTTCGGTTTTTTGCAGGTTCGTTTGATTTAGTCAATATTCTTATTCAATTATTTCATCTCAAGTAATTACTCAATTTAAGTTAACAAAACAACTTTAATAATCCATAAATTATCAATTGTTAAATTGGTTCGGAGCTGGTTATAGCGCCAGCCACTCGCTTCAAAGGGATCATACATCTAGTAAACAAAACACTTTTTTACAAAAACAAGGATTTACACTTTTTTACAAAAACAAGGGTTACAATAATTTTCTGGTGCAAAGAATTATCGCCAAGGGGTCGATGAACTGGGGTTTTAACATGGCGTGTTTGTGTAAAAAAGAAAAATAATATATATATATAAATAAATATAAATGAGAGTTAAAAATATTTCTTATGTATATTAAATAATTCTATTTTATTTTCAGATTAACCAAATAGTATAATTTCTTCAATATCTCCTACCACAATACTTGAATTTCTCGTCTGAAAAAATGACATTTTGCAAATTTTTACCGAACATAACGTGCTTTTTGGCGAATTCTATGTGAACCATTTTGGGTAGTTAAGTTAGTGGCGATTAACCTTTCATTTTCTTGTACTTGAAGTGTTTATTATTTGATACGTTCCTCACAGTACGGACTGAACAATGAAGGCTCGCATGGATGGTAATTCATAAAAAAGGATATTTCTTTTTGTAATTCACTGTATTACCCTCTTTTTTGTCAACGAGTAATGGCCTTCCAGTATCTTGCCATTCCAAATAATTGTTCTGATTCTTATGAAAGTAGCTAGCACCTGTCTGAGATCCTTTATATATTTTCAGCAATTTCACGAGAAGTGTTTCCACCTCTTTTTAAAACCAAGTATTTCACTTCGTTTTACTTGAGTTCATCTCGTGTCTCCTATCATCTTGACAAACCAAACCTATAGAGAACTAACTTCGTATTCAACGCGAAAACAGACTCAGTATTATTGCTGTGTTCTGAAGAATGCAAATTTTGTTTGTCTGTTAGTTAAAAAGTAAGTGGCTTTAAAGTTTTTCGACAATTAAACACCTTATAAAAATTGCAGTGCACTAAGTAATTAGCCTAATGAGAATAATAGAATTTTTTTTTACCACGACTGGGTAGTTAAGATTATTGTAATATCTTTCTCTATTACTTTTCCCACTTCTTCCAGACACAGTACGCCATGCCAAGAAAATCAGAAATTTCTATCTACTTTAAATACAACAAACTCCAAGTGGTGTCCGCCGCACTAGAAACAAAACCGAAGAAACTATATCTTCTTAGTTCAGCTAAACCAAGCCCTGTGCGTCGGGGTAAAACAAAGGAACTTGCCTTCCTTTACACAAAATTTAGTCCAGTGCTTTCACGCTCCAAACCTAAGGGACTATCCTTTTTCTGTCCGCCGCGCTTGAAGATCAACTACATTTACCCTCAAAAATAGCAACCTCCCACGCTGGTGCAGGGAATGTCGCAAAACTTTCAAGAAATCTATCCACTAAAGTAGCCAGACACTACAGTTATTGATTTACAGTGAAATTTGCGGACAGTTATTTATGAAACCTGCACAGTTTGGGCAATTTATTATTTGTCCTCGACAGATACAGATACGGGTACAGGGGATAATTGTAAGGGGCTCTCTTCGGGTCCTCCTACTAATTATTAAAGGTGAAATACTTCTTACGCTTGTTGGATTTGAAAATCTCTTTCTGTAAAGGAAGCAAGGTGTATGCAAATGAGAGTTAATACTTAAAGTTAAGTAAATAAAACTTGAAGGGAAAGATATTAGTAAAGTATGTTGATGTTATATAGTTTGAGTGATATATATCTGTCGGAATTATGTTCTGTATTTTGTTAATTTATCCGGGCATAGAGCCTGGTTATCCGAACACAGAGAAGATAGCCATACGTTTGCATTTCTTTATATAGGCTTGTGAAGTATATTTTCTATTCATTAGTACTGATTGGGATTAACTCGCCCCCATCAGCTATTAGCAATTTTATTGTATTCAGAATTAATAGGATTAAAACTGGTTGTGGTAGTTTAGAAATGTCTCTTTCTTCGGTGAACCCTTAAACTAACATGAACGGCTATACAATAAGATACAAGAAAATAATATCACCTCGTTAATTGTCTAGAAAGGGATACTCAACCTTTTTTTTCGCCGGGCCGCATACGCATGGCAGATATTTCATGAGGACCGCAACATGGGGATTAATGGGCAAAACGCTATAAGACCAAGGCAATATTGGACACTTAAAATGTGGAAAATTGATCGAAATATTAAAACTCATTTTTGATTTTTAATACTATATAAATCTCTATCAAACACACATAAAAAAAATTTCTCGTTTTTATGCATTTTTTTACTGAGTTATGGAGTGGAATCGGTTTTCTTTCATTAATGACCATACAAACAAAATTGCCAAGCCGTTCCATAATTTAATTTTTTTCCTTTTGACAAAGGCTCTCATTTTTATTTCAAACATTAAATTATCAAATGCAGAAGGGCAACAAAAAGGAGTTTTGACTGAATCCCAGACTGAAATCAGTATATTATTTTTTTATAATTAAAAGTAAGTTTCACCCATAAAAGGGTCACTACTCCAGTTCATGCCCTATTTCACTAATATTTGTTATTACAAACCGCATTACAGTTTCAAATAGGAAAAAAAAATCTTGCGATTCCCATCCGTACGACATCGACAGCAAAATTGGTAAATTTGATTGCTTGATTGAGAGGATTTCCCTCAAAATTTTTAATATATTGTTCTTAAATAACTGAATTTTTTAGGGCAATGGGTCATGAGCGGGCCACTGAGAAAAGCCCGGCGAGCCACAAGTTGAGTATCTTTAGTGTAGAATATCAGCGGGTACTGCAAGATCTCAATAAGTCCGTTTGCATAATTACGATTAAATTAGATACTTACGAAAATGTAATATGATAATTTTTGTATATCTTATATGAAACGATACGCTCAGGTAAATATTTGAAATGTTTTTAAAAATTAAATTTTTTTATTTGTAATACAATGTAGATGCGCGTTCTCCGCATATACCTATAGATTATTTTTTGTGATAGATTTCGCAAATCACAACTTAAACTTTGTTTCAAGTAATATTCTATTATATTTCCAATCATTCGATTTTATTTCATTTGAGTTCATAGGTGAATTTTTATAGGTATTTCGAAATATGTCTTGTACTATTCGATTGATGCGGGTAGTTTGTGTAAGTCGGAGGAGAGCTCGGTTTTGAAGAATTCGAATGTAGTCGTATAATTTAGCTGCGGCACGTTCCAGAAAGAACAGAAAAATAAAATGTCACAATGTGCCGAAGATGTTATAAATTCAGCATTTCGTTAAAAATAATTCTATTTAATGCTATATCACGAGATAAAAAGAAAAAAATAATAGAAAAATTGCTAGAAGGCACTAACCTCCCTTTTTGCCTCGCATCTCATCATTTATAGTGCAACGCAATTTTATAAAGAATAACTCAGACAAAACCAAATAATTTTCTGAAATGATGTTAATAAACGAAATGCCTAAACGCTGAATTCCGCTTTTTGTGATGTATTAATAAATCCAAGTTTAGGTTTGCATATCCTGGCGGGGAAATCCCCGCAACGAACGCTAAACTAACTAAATAATTCGCAAATGCATGAAATTTAAAAACTTTTTTAACCGTGAAATTTTTAAGTAAGGGCTTCCAGCTTTCGCATACCGATCACAATCTACGAAGAACATTTTAATTATTTTTAATCATTTTAATAAAAATAAGATGAAAAAAATAATTATATAAGCAAAATCTCAAAAAGATTATTGGACAATATCTCCAGAAATAAAACTTTTTAATCCGCAATTTCGAAGAAAATATTTAAATCTTCAATCCAAACTCAGAAAATGCAGTCAGACATATGAAAAAAAAAATCGTGTTGTTTTTTCAGGAAATCGCAAAGTTACTAAACATTTAAATTTAGTTTTTCGTGCAATCTACGGGAAATCGTAAAAAAAAAATAATAAGTTCTAGGGATCTAATTTTTAAGTCATTCCATTGAAGTGAGAAAACCGTGCACTTTCCTAAGACATAAACTTGCGATGAGAAAAAGCACAGGGCGGTTTAAACATTCCGTCCACGAAAAAGCTTCAAATACCAGCACAATAAACGTTCTATCCCTTTCTACAATTTTTCTTTTGTCTGACTCTAGATGATCCTTTAGAGTCTTTACACAATAGATGGCATTACAGAAGGCATATCTTTCACTTTGATGTTTTTTAATTGATATTTTTTAAGCTTATCGTAACTTCGAAATTTAAATATTCAGAATTAATTCCTTGAATTATTTTCCATTTTTTTTTGGTACTTTGCTTTGAACCAGTGAACGTAGACTTACATACATCGCATTCATTCGTTTCACGTACGTTTAATTACGTCACCTATCCGGTATAGTAGTTTGTGACGCTAACTTCTGTGTCTTTGGGCATGGATGTATATAAATTTATAGTGCCTTTGGGGAAGGGAAGTACTCTGAATAGCTGCAAGTCCTCCTTTGAGGTTAGTGGAAGGTGGGAGGCTCCAGACCATCCCACAAGGTGCTTCTTCCTTAATATTGGGGTGGAACTGAGCCAAATCGCACTGTCACCTTGTGGTGACCTGTAGCCTTACACTAATACCTTCCTGTCTATCTGAAAACCCGGCTGGATGTGTAGGCGGACTTAAATGATCAAAAGACATAATTCCAATTCAAACTGATTTATTGATGCTTATCAATATATAAGATCAGACACAACACAATTCTAATTAAGATAAATAAACAAGAGTGGAGTAATGAAATGGGGTATCAATACTAGCGGATAATACAGAATTTTTTTCCAACTGAATCTAGGAAAGCTTAAATGCGCACAATTACAACTACGCCACACGATAATAATCTGATTTTCTTAATCAAAGTCACTGACCTTATATTTTACTGCTGCGGTTCCTTCATGACGACTTCAGGCACTTTATATGGCTGGAAGAATTGGTGAAGACTTCACGCTCCGTAATAATGAATTTCACTATTTTAAATCCGCTTCTCATCGCGTACATTAACACGTATCAAGCTCGCTTCACTTGTCAACAACTACGTGTCGACTTCTCGATCGTTAATTCACTTGACTTCTCACTTCCTCTTACTTAGCTTCTACTTAGCTCACTTCAACTCGCGAAAACCGAATTTATATAATATTTCTTATTTACATAAACCACACCTGGCTCTCGGTGAAGATTGGTTGAAATAAATAAATTGCTTTAAGGAAAACAGAAAAAGTTAGTGAAATACCGTATAGATCCGTCACAACCTGTATGGTGAGAGAGAGAGAGAGAGAGAGATCAAAGCTATATCTAACTAAAGGCGTACGTCTAACTTTTTGCCACGATAAATTTCGTGGGCCCCAATCTCTCTGACACAGCTATCACTAGTAACAACAACATTTCAACATTTGTTTATCCTCAAATTTTAATTGCACATAAAAATATAAGAACTTTTAGAACTAAAGGATTCACATATCCACACTGATAATAAAACAAATACTACCAAATAATGACAGAACATGAAAATAAATTGTGAAAATATATTAAGAAGTGAAAAAGACAGGAAAAAATACTCAAACCTTCTCTTTTGACAAAACAAAAAAACTTAAAACTTTTGAGAGAATTATTTTTTTCCCACAATAGTTCTTTAGAAACATTTTGTTGTTTTGCTCCCGAAAATAAGTAAATGAGTGGTTTCCAAAGAATTCCAATTGGTTGTAATATAATTTGTTGAAATATGCGTAACGGAACAGTTATCTTCCTAGTGAGTGAGTGGGTGAATATTAACATCGCACTGTTCAGGGACACGAGGGCTTTTGGTGACGGACCTCGTAATTTTGAACCATAGTCCAGTGACAAGAACGACGCCTGAGCTGGCACCTCTCTCTCCTAACTAACACACAACACCAACGGGAGGATGGTGAGGTCTCGACAGATTTAACGTGCATCGCTTCTCTACACGGCGGGTCTTCAGTGGTACTGGGTTCGAACTCATGACACACCAGCCACGAGTCCGTTATCTTGATTAACTAGGCTACCGCGGCCATCTGTTGTCTTTCTAACACGTGAGGAAAAAAATTCAAAAAGAAAATTCGTTCGCTAAATGTGTAATTAAAAATTTGCATACAATTTACCAGGTGTATGCAAATGAAATGAGACGATTGTTTTAAAAAACACAATAAATTTGCGAAAACTGTTAATATTTCTTTATTTGAAATAATATCTATCGCTAGCTATACATTTCCCCCATCTTTCGGGCAATTTGTGAATACCACGCCAAAAAAAAAATGATCGGTCTTTTGAGGCCAGCCAGTCATCAAGCCAAGATTTGACGTTTTCGTAAGAAGTGAAGCGCTGGTCAGCCAATGCGTGTCCCAATGATGCAAATAGGTGGTAATCGGAAGGAGCCAAGTCTGGCGAATAAGCCGCATGCGCTAAGGGCTCCCAGCCGAGCGCCTTAACGATGTCCTTGGTCGGTTTAGCAAGGTGGCTAGGTGCGTTGTCATCAAGGAAAATCACTTTGTGCTGCCGTTTCACGTTTTTCGAGTATAGCATCGTTCAAATTAAGTAATTGTTGCTTGTAGAGATCAGTATTAACGGTCTCGCCGGGTTTGAGAAGCTCATAATAGATTGATCCCTCCTGATCCCAGAAAGTGCACAGCATTGTCTTGCGGCCGAAGCGATTCGGCCTTGCGGTCGATTTGGACGGCTGTCCGGGGTCAACATATGATCGATTACGCTTGGGATTCTCAAAATAAATCCATTTTTCATCGCCAGTCACAATACGATGGAGATATGACTTGCGTTTGTAGCGGGAAAGCAATATTTCACACACGATTTTTCGGTTTTCCTGTTGACGGTCCGTTAGCTCGTGTGGTACCCATCTACCGACCTTTATTATCTTGCCCATTGCTTTGAGACGACGGGAAACAGTGCTCTGGTCAACATTCAATTGTTCTGCAAGATGTTCTTGCGTTTGGCCATCATCTTCATCGAGTAATGCTTGCAATTCAGCATCTTCAATTTTTTTTGCTGGTCTGCCTCGCTCCTCGTTTTTCTCACATCGAAATCACCATTTTGAAACTTTCAAACCACCTATAGCACTGCGCACGGATCAGAGCATTGCCACCGTATGTTTCTACAAGCATTTGATGCAAATCGGCAGCATTTTTCATCAGATGGTAACAAAAAATTAATGCTGTCCGCAAATCGTGGTCGGAAGGCATAAAATTCGACATTTTCACAACACAGTAAAAAAATACAATGCACGCGCTGAAACTCGTCCAAATGTAAACTAAACATGAGTATCAAAGGTCAAACTATAAAAAAATCATTTGTTACGCTTTCGTATTGTTTGCATATATGCGTGGCGACATCTGTTAGGCGATCGTCTCATTTGATATGCATACATCTGGTATTAATTGATTTTTTCGTTATTGAATGGTGGGGAGGGGGGGGGGGTTGAGGCTTTAATTCAATACAACGTACGTGTATCTTCTACGGATCAATAAATTTCTTTACGGAATAATTTAAAATAAAAAAACAAGAAATTCACGCATGATTTCCTGTACTATTTTTAAAAAAATAATTAAAATTAGGCCAGTAGCTTACACACTCCGAACAAAATCAGTCTTCTAAAATCATTTCATTCTTTCAGAATTAGTAAAACCAAAAAATCAACGACGTTTCACTCGAGAGTAGGCTGCAAAGTATACCTAAATTATTTTGAACGTTAAATATTTAAAAATAATCGAAAGGGAGTACAAAATGCAAGGTATCTATTGTTCCAGCAATTCAAATTTTGCGTGCTTCTATCTTCCTGTTTTTGTTGCTTATTCAAATAAATTCTCTCTTTTATCAACATAGATGAATTCACTACACTTTTGGATTATCAATTATATTTGTTTAATGAGAAATACGAAATAACATTTATCGGGAAATTAAAAATATTTTAACTTATTTCTAAGTTTATCAAATTTAAAAATATTTAAGCCTTTGTCTTAATGAAAAATGCTTTTTAATCTACTTGTTTAAAATTTTCTGTCTCATTAATTGTATTTCTTACAGTGGGTGAATGTTAATTTCAGAAACTTAATAAAAATGAGTAGGGAATGAAAGGAGTACTACAATTTTTAGTTTTTCACTATAAGCCTTCTTGTTAAATAGAAGTGAATACTGAGACAAATTAGAATTCAAAAAGAGATCAACCAAATCAAAAACAATAATACATAAATGTTTTCATAGAAATTAGCCAAATGCAATCTTCAAGGGCTCTGCATTTTTTTGGATTATTTTTGAATTGTAATTTATCGAAGGAGTACATACAATATATTTAGAAACAAGATATCAATCATTGGCATGGCCAAGTAATTTTAGCGCGTTTTTCACATGTTGTATTTTACAATAATGCAACTAATGAACTTTTTACTAACAGAAAGTGGTACTGTACCACTTCTCTAAATGTACTACTATTGAGCTGAAAAGAAATAATGACACAAATCTGTATCAGCACTATAAAAAAAGCAACTAGCGAAACTCAGGAAAATTTGTAGGAAAATTCGGGGAAAACTATGGGAAAATTTAAATATGATTCGGCTCATCTAGGGCATAAATGCGACCCAATGCCGAAACCCCGAGGTCAATTGGTTGCTTATTGGCTGAGAAAAAGGTACGACAAAATATGGAACGAAGACGAAGACGAAATTTGCGTCCTAATAGCGCTTTTGTTCCACTATGTGAAAAACGCGCTAAAAACATATAATGATATTTTTTCTTCAAATAACATAAAATTTTAGAGCAAACCTTATAACAAATTAAGACATTCATCTACACATTTTGAACAGTAATAAAAAACCTTTTTGAACATTTACTTTAAATTTTATTTAATTTTTTCATACATTTTATCTATCAATTTTAACTATTCAAAACAGTGATATTAAGAATAATACCGGAAAATTTGACATCTTCCAAGAAAAATTATTAGTGGCTTATACAACTGGAGACACGCAACATGATTCTTTAGCAATGTAAATTGACATTTCATAATTTTTTTTTCTAGGTAAATAAGCACTACACTATTTGAGATAAATTGCCGAAGGTTATTGAGAATTTGCATGATAAGAAGAGGAATATTTACTTCCTTAGTTCAAAGTTTTTCCGCGAGAAGCACACGTTTGATATAAGAATAGCTAAACTTTCTCGTCTTTGAGGAAAGTATTTGTTAATTCATCAATTACTTCAGATAAATGCATTGTTTATGTATATTTGTCATTACCTTAACCTAAGGAAGCGTCACACACATTTCTTGTGATATTAAAAATCTATTCATGGAAAAGTTATATTCACCCATGTAATTTAATTATTTTACTTCATTATTGTATGCAGTTGTACAGGTTGTACAGGTACTATAGTTGTACAGGTTGTCCCAAAACTCAACGTCAAGCGAGCACAAGGTGAAAGAAAGGGAAGATCTTATCGATTCTGCAAAAAAATTTTAAAAAAATCTGTAACACTTGTTTAAGCTGTGATGGATGTCCCCTGACATCTGTCAGTGTTTGGGTGTTAAAATGAAGATAAGCTAAGGAGAGGGGTTAGGAGTTAGATGATAGAAGTTAGTGGTTAACGTAAAATAGAAAAAAGCAAGACGAGAGTGACTCGCTGATTAATTACTTAATATTCAAGATTGATAATTGAAGCTTTAGTCAAAAAGATATTTGAATTATAGAGTTATATCGATTAGAAGTCGAACAATTTAGAAAGGAAATACGATTACTAGAACGTAGATTACCGAAACGTTCCAAAAGTAAGTGATTCAACTCATAATTAAATATTAATTGCCTCGTCTACCTCGCTTTTGCTGCAACAATTTAATATAAGGGCATTTCTTACCCTGGGTCACTTGAATTGATCGATAGAACAATACAATTTATTTGTTTTGATTATCTTACCTTCATCCTAACACCCAAACACTGATGGATGTCAGGGGACATCCATCACAAAGTGATAACAAGCCCATTTTTGAAAATGCAGCAAATCGATGCCCTCCATCACATCATTAGGTACTGTGACCACACATTTCTCAATTTTACAGTATTTTTTAACTAACGGGATCTTACATAGGAGTGCTATCAATCAAAGTCACAAATCAAGCAAAACAACTTGCTGGGTTAGTTATAAAAATAATGTATAGTTTGTGTCGGGTTGAGAAAATATCACCTAACTTTGGCTCTCTATAAAAATAAAAAAATAAATTCATGGTTCCCTAGGCAAGTTATTTCAAAACAGGACCCATTTAGTTAAGATTCCAAAATGATACAACCCTTGCTATTTTTTTTTTTATCCATTACAATTATTGTCAATTTTATCTTAAGGTATCCGACTGGTTGCGACAACTTTTAAAAAAAAAAAATGGAGATATGTGGATTTTTTTGTTGTGTTTAGACTTTTTTAGTACATTTAAAGAAAAATAGGCTAAAATGAAGAAGAGAAAAATACATTATTATAACTAAAATGGGAAAAAATGGGTAAAAATTGACAAAAAAATAACATAAACGCGGCCCATTCTGTACCAAAGGTTTATAAACAAATTTTAAATTTTTCAATTCTGATGTGTTGTTATGTTATTCATTGTAGAAATGACTTTCAGGAAAAGAGATATTTTAATTTTTACAAAATCTAGAGCACTTTATTTCAGTTACTATATGAAATTGCTTAAAAAAAACAGTGATTATATTCACATAAGGGACTGTAAATTTTGTTATAAAACAGTGATTAATAAATCTGAAGGTTAAAACACTTTTACTATTATACAGAATTTACACAAAAAATTTCAATTAATTATTTTCAAAACTTATTCAGCAATCACTGAACCCGTTTGATTATTTTCAAAAAATCACATTTCGAGTAAAACGCGTTTTAAAGTGTGGCATCTTGTTTAAATTAACGGCATCTGCTTTTACTAAAACACTTGTAGTTTTTGTTCTAGTAAACGGAAAATGATAAACTTAGTATTTTTGTAAAGCTAATAAGATGGCCTATGAAATAAAATCATAAAAAATTTTGTCAATTTTTGGCAAAATTCACAATTTTAGGGTAGTCGGATACCTTAAATGTGTAACTCAAATCAAGCAATAAGTTAAAAATAAAACGGAAAACATTTTTGGATACTTAAATGAATAAAATGTCCGATGTGTTTGCCTTCTGACTTCTTTTAAGCTAATAGATAATGTAATCGAACTGCACCAAAGGAATTGCTGAAGCAGTGGAAGAAATAAATCTAGCTAGTTACTCACGACTCATCAAAGAATTACTTTTAAAAAGCCTGCCTTTTTGTAGAAGTCCAGTATTAAGTGACTGGATGACCTCACATCCCTTTGATGGGGAAATCTGGCAAGAATGGTAGAAATTCAAATGTTTGTTTTTTCTTCAAAAATTGCGATGTTCTATTATGCAGCTTAATATGATTAGTTAAAAAAAGGCCAAGGATTTATAGTAAATGCGACCATCATATGTTGGTGAAATGAATTTTGATTTGGAAGAAATACCATTAGCAGCAGTCACATTGCATAACAAGAATTGTATTTGAGAAATGTTTTTGGCTAGACTTTTAAAGTAATTTGCCAAACTATTTTAAAATTTTCCAAAAAAAAATTGAAGTATTACTGAGGCTACCATTTAAAACTCAGGGTTGACAAAATAAAATCTTTATCAAAGAAAAAACTACTAAATTTGGCACGCACTCTACGTTTTATTTTCATTGAGAACATGTAATTGTAAGTTAAACTTATCAGGTACTACACAATAAACTTTTTTTTCTGAAGTGTGTGAGTTTAGAAAAAGAGGAAAAATGACTTCTTTAAAGAATCTGCAATATCACCTCTAACAATTCCTAGTAGCATTCCACATTCCATTCCTGACACAGGTAGACAAAAAAAGAAAGTATTCAACACGTAATTTTCAAGATTGACTGCGTGCAAGAATGAAACTTAAAGATTATCTTGTTTTGTTGTAAGTCTGATTTTTCTTATAGAAACTATAGCTTTGTTCTTCTATTCTCTACAAACTGCACGTCATTGTGCGTGATCTTAAGTATGAAGGACATTTTTGAAACCTTTTTCCTCCATAATTTATAGAAATTCTTAAGCGTTTTTGTTGTTTGTAGTGAAATTCTTTTATATTTTAAATGACTGGTACGAACATCATTTTTTTTTTCTAATTCTTTTTTTATGTCATTTACAAACTATATTACTACTTAACTTCTACTTAAATTATAAAAGGTCACAAAAACAAAGATTAAGGTAGAATAAACATTTATAATTATGTCATCATTATGCAATCTGATTATATGGCAAAAAATAAGTTTGATTGTAATGAATCGTTCCTTCAATTGATAAAGAGTTAGACTTGGAACTCAAGTTTTTTCAAGTAAATTTTCCGTTTCTTTTCTACAAAGGAATCTATTTTTAAAAAAAATAATTTTGAGATATCATCTAAGCATATGTAAAAAAAATATACCGTATTTACTCGAGTCTAAGACGCACTATTTTTCCAGTGTTAATGCTACTGAAAATCAAGTGCGGCTTAGAATCGAAGGCAAAACATTTGAATGGAGGAAACTGAGTTTCCACCCCTTTCAAAGGAAAAATGTAGTCGTCCATTATGGCCACTTGCATAGATGACTTATCCCATTGCGCGCCACTCATCTCCAGTTTTTAGTCTATCCTAAATATCGTTGTCTGCTAGGATTTAGGAATTTTTTTTTTTTTTTTTTTTTTGTATACGCTTTCTATTAATCGCCTAAACTTCAAAGAGGGAGGGGGTATCTGTAATAGCATCAAGACGAGTTCATTGCGACGCAACTATGAAAATAGAACCAATTTTATATCAGGAAAAAGCGGAAACAAAGCAGTGGCACTGAAAATTTGACCCGGATGAAACAAATATACGTTTACGATGTAAGCAAAATGATATGATTTTTGCATGTAAATATTCAACTATCTTTAATAATTCGTTTACATTCTTCTATAATGCATTCCTTAAATAAAATGCTGCATAACAAATCCATTGAAAGGCATGGAAAACGACATCGTGTGGGAAAATGGTGACGCCGCGGACCAATTCGGAAATATCTGTGCCAATGGCTGTGATGAATCATTTTCGAAAGACAGTACTGACGGTTATAGATTCCTGTATGTATTTGAAAATTTTTAATACTATTAAAAAATTGTTAACTTCTAGTTTTATTTATCACTATTTTTTTAAATTCTAAAAGTCAATATCGATGAACCTTTTTACACTTTTTTTTTATTTATTTTTCTTCAAAACGTGTAGAGAATTTGAGGTGCGATTTAAATTGATGGCGGCTTAGATTCAAGTACACGTGATATATATTTGTATAAATGTAGTATTTACACAGAACATTTACAAACGTAATTTTTAAAATAATTTCACGCGATAAAAATAGTTGAAGCATTTATTTATTAATAACGAAATTTATTCACGTATTAATTAATGATGGCAGAATAATCATACAGATTCTAATAACTCTCGAAATTTTAAACACTAACTAATGAAAAATAAATTTCAGTGTTTTTCGTTTTTTCTTGTAATGAAAGCATTTATTTAATTTCAACTTCCATCTTATAACGAAATTTGGATTTTATAATACATTTTTAATAGTCACTAGCAAATTTCAAAGAAGAAACATTACATTCATAAATTTCATTAGATTTTTTGGATATCTTCCTTATACATTTATGTGAATGGGATTAATTCTATAAAAAATAAATCGAAACATAAATAACCTTATGTTATATTTTTCATATTTTTACTTTTCAGCTGCCCAAAGGTGCAAAATAAACGCAGCCGTATAAATACAATCTGTGGCCAGATAGTTCGGTGAATGAGCCTGTAGAGGTCGCTGCTGTACTAGTAGAATATCAACACGTTGCGCGTGGTGTAGATTATATCTGTTTGAGCATGTTTGTAATTGGCCAGATTCCAAGTGCGTTTATTCCCTGTTAGTTTAACGCCGAGCGCGAAAGGTTTATTGTGGATTGTCGCGGTGTACAAAATGGATGCCACACACCGCCTTAGTTTTACGCAGTTCTGGCCGCGAATGGAGTTATGACACTTGATCACCCCCCTTATTCACCTGATATGGCACAAGCAGACTTCTTCCTCTTCGCCAGATTGAAGTCAGCCCTGAAAGTAAAAGAGATTTACGAACATCACCGACATTTAAAGCAACGTGACGGCCGAGCTGAAAGCCATACCAAAAGAACTGTTTTTCAGAAGTTTCCAGGACTTATATACTCGTTCCCAACACTGCATTACCAATCAAGGAGATTATTTTGAAAGGACAATAAATTGTATCTGAGCTGTACAATACTGTATTTGAAATAAAAATTCATCCACCGAACTTTCTGGCCGCAGATTGTATAATTACATTTACATTGGAAACTGTATATTTAAACTACAAACCTTAGTCTAATTCAAGCATTTTTTAAAAATCCTCTTCTAGCTTAATTTCTTATTTTCAAGAAGGTTGAAAATGTGTATACAGAAGACTATTTTCACGATTTGCTTGATACATGTAAGTCTTATTCATCTTATTATTAAATATAAAAGTTATTCACATTTCATTTATATAAGATTCATTGAAGAAAAGTATAGGTTAGAGTCTGAAAAATTCTGGAGGTTTTGTTTTAAAAAAAGCTATACACAGTAATAATCGAAAAGTGCTGTAATGAGGTTTCGAGTAAAACTTACGGACATCCGTTATTCTAGAAACTATCCCAACGTGGAACAAATTTACTATATTTCTTGTGAAGAAGCACGGATACTGATGATACAAACACTTTCCACAGTTAAACATACCACTTTATCGTAGATAAATCGTTGACCTTTCAGTGCCTTATTTAAAAGACAAAATGCGTGATAATTATGAGGCGATAGATCCGGACTGTAAAGATAGTACTTCAACATCTTCCAGCAGAAAAAAAAGCAGAGTGTATTGGCAGAGGGTGGCCTTGAGTTATCATGAAACAAAACCCGCTTTCTGATAGTTTGCATAACAATCGACTATAAATTTTCTTGACATAATACATTCTTTGTCGAAAAGTTCAATACTGTCACTTTACATTTTCTTGGATATATCCCAAATGCTACAAATAGCTGTTGTGTGTCGCAAAGTTATGTGTGAAAATTCACACCATTCAGCATAAACCACGATACAGAAAGCAAAGGTAAGATTATTTGTTTCCAAAATATCTATAACTTCACCCATTTATCTCATAAACAATTAAACGGTACACCAATGCTGAATTGATGGCATTTTAATTGCTAAGAACAAATTGATTATTCTTCAGTTTGTAGTGGTTTCAAATTTTCATTATTAAGTATGAAAAATTTTTAAATTTCCATAAAGTCTAAGATATTTTCCCAAAAATGCATTTGGATTTTCACTTAAGTTCGTATTATAGAGTTTTCATATTTATTTTATACATATTAATGTTTAGTTTCTAAATGTCTTCTTAATCGTCTCATTTATGGTATATAGGTGAATTCATGTCTTAACAGATATACCATGAAATATTTCTTCAATAATTGGATAGCTTTGACCATAAATGCCATGTCATATAACTATTCTTCTAGGGGATCACTACCTTAAAGATAGAAGAAATTCAATTTGAAGATGGACGTTTATAATGAGACTGTTCTAAATGTCATGCATTAAGACTACCAGATCACCTTTTAAAACATAAAAGAATATGCCGTCAATAACTTCCAATAAGTATGAATTTATGCAAATTTAATTCTTTTGTAAAGGAATTTCCCTTAGAATATTCATGAGATTAATGAACGAATAATACGTTTTTAATAGAAGATTCATAAACATAAGTAAACATAGGGTTTCGTAAACATTTTAGTTATCATTATAAGAAATAATTAAGATATCTCATTTATTCAGCATATTAATTGATCTTAATAATGTTATAAATGGGGTCTTCAACCCATGGTCCACTTGAGCTACAAAGGGCCCGCTGAAGGCATTTAGTATGGCCCTTTATTTGAATTTGAGCAATTTAAAAATTGCTTGTCTGCTTTTCCATAAAGCGCCATTTCTTTAATCGTGATATTTTAAACATTTCATTGATGTGTTGATATTCATTTGAGATAAAATGTTCTGGAAATGACTTTTCAAAGAATTTCTGTATTTTAAATAATTTTAAATGAAAAATTAGCAGTTATAGGGCTATGATAAAGTCAACTTAGGACTTTAGTAATATTAAATTTCATAATGTTTGAATTAAATTATCAACATCAATCTGGTTTCACATCTATTGACACTTCGAGCAACAAATGCATGTGTGTTTATATGGTTTTTATTATTCAAATATATTACGGGCTGTATAAGATCATGACAAAATTCAGTCCAATTGAGTAATGAATTAATATACAATAATATTATTTATGGATAGTATTTATATTTACTTAAATTTCAATGTACTTGATTTTAACATTATTTTAATTGTTTATCATTGTCATCATTAATTTCAACAATACTTAGACTTTTGTACTTTCAATTATTTCATTTTGTTCTAAAAAGATACAATAGGCTTATAGTAACTAAAAAGTAAAGGAAAATGAGTACAAATTTATCCGTGTCGCGTTAAACTCATTGATCGTCATTTTATACTGTAGTACTGATTTTCGATCATTAGACAGATTTAAATTAAGTGTTTCATTTAGAAATTCAATTAGCGGTAGATTTTGCAAAGTTAATATTGAAGTCTCCACTTAAAATCATCATTACATTATCATATTTTCCGCCAAATCTTTTCAGTATTTCAGAGCCTTGTTTGAAAAATCATCAAATTTTCGAATAAAATTGTATCTGTAATGTAGATTTTCAGGCGAAATGTAAACGACAACCATTAATATGCATTGCCATTCTCGGAATCGCAACGAGCAATGCACAGTGTATACGTTAATTTTCCACCCTAAATCCATTCAATTTCTTATAAGATATGCAGAGAACAATACGTCAGCTGTATAGCTACAGATATCTACTATAAGCATGTCGGTGTTGCGACTGCGAGATTTCACCCATCTATAAAGTGTTAAGACGAACAGTACGCGTATATCAGAGCATGTCGGTGACGCGGTCCATAAGATTTTCCCCTAAAAGTGCCAACGCCATAAAGTTTCCTTAAAAATCTGACTATGCATAAATCTCAAGTACCGGAAAAGGTGGACTCTTACGCGCTGTAGGTTTGCAGGAAGGATCGTTGAACATCTGCACACAGCACTCCTTTTATATAAACATAAGAAAGCGCAAACATATAACTGTTTATTTATAGTATCGTGGTAAGTGCATTCTTCAAATATACATAATCGCTCAAAATTGTATCCATCATTCCAATGGCTTTTCTGCTAGTGTTGATTTAGTACGTAACTTTCAGTTTCAAAGGTACCAGAAACTTCTTGGAGGAATCCCAACCAAAGGAATCACAACCAAAAGGAATCACAACCAAAATACGAGTGACTAGAGTCTTAAAAAGAGTCTATTGGATTCCTGAGAAAATTTGAGTCTTCATATTCTAGAGGATCTAATTTTGAATAATTTTGCAGATATGGGAAAAATGCCTGTCTTACAAATGCTATGAGTAAATTACTTACTGTTCCTTTCGTTTAATTTTTAATTTTGCCACAACGAGTCAATATTTTACATTAAAAAAATCTGACGCATTGCGCCTTACTATTTCTTGAAGTTGATACCATTTATAAAGAAAATGTAAAATGATGAAAAAGCTTTTTGGAGGGGGAGAGGAGCAACTACATGTAAGTAAATTAATTTATTTTCAATTCACCAGTTCCGACAACAATGAATTTTCTAGTCAGTTAAAGAAAGCATAAGAGAAAAGCCAAATTAAAATTGTAAATGGTTTATACAAATGAGATAAAACTATAATAAACCACAAAATATTTTAAATCGTATTAACATATATCATCAAATCAAACATGCAACCAACTGAAGATGTCGTTTTAAAATATTTTTAATCGGTTTTTAAGTTTAAATACTTATTTTAAAATTATATAATTATTTTTGCTCAAGTTATTACTATTTTACAGTAAGAAGGCCTTGTTGCTTCTTAAATATTTCTATTATAAATAAGTACAACATATATCTTTTTCCACAGCTGTTTCCTGCATGGACAACATCTTGGCCTTCTTTTCAAACAACATGAGGATTTCTCCTTGATTATCAATCATGACAATAATCGCTTCTATTATTCAATTCATCAGCAGCGCCATCATGGAATCATAACAGACAAGCTAGGAAGATCTAAGCCAGCTCTTGCTGAATTTTATTGCTATCATTATGTAATTGGAACCATCATATCTACAAAGAAAAGAAGAATTTGACCCCTTGCCTGAGATTGATCTATAGAGCAATAATCTGCAAATGAACGTCTACTATTCAAACAAACTGCAAATTACTGAGGAAAAATTGAAATTAAAATTATCAAACCTTATAAAGTGTTTTAATAAATGTCATCGCCTACTTCAACATTTTAGATATATACAGTTAACAACCCATCCGTCATATTTTTAAGCACGCCTGATATTATCGAATCAGATAAAAATATTCTTACAATGTGTCACCACCATAAGTAACAGTAAGGCACCTGGTGTCATGAGTTTCAATTAACACAGTATCCTGTCAAGTAAATGAGGAAGTTAGTTTTCGAAAACTGGAAGATTAATATGCTCTACTAATTGTATACACAGCTACGTATCTTTTATTCTTAAAAGCAATCTAATTCATAATTGTATTCCTGTTATGGCTATTTTGGTGGCATGTGTGAGTATGATTTTTGGACGTGAGTGTTTCTTTGCCATTTTGGGTTATTTAATATCAGCTCTGGTTTGGTTGCAAAGTCGAGGAAAGGCAAGGAAAGGTCACACTTAATTGAAATATTTTAAAATGATAAATCGTATTTTATTTTTGATTATCTCTATCTAGTAATTACAGAGGTTTCTTCTATTATGAACGAATAACACTTACTGTGAACAAATCTACAATGGTACAGATTGTGGTCTGTAGCGTACTGTCAATGTCATATGGTGGCTTCCTGCAATTTGCATTTGATTCTTGAGGATGTGTGTCAGCAGTTAATATATCTTTGGATTCCAATTTCCATGTGACTCAGAATTATCCTTAACTTATGGACATGAATATTGTATCTGTCTTTATCAAAATATACGAGCGGATATTTTGCTTTAAACTTTTAAGAGTTTTCCAGAATTTTTATGTTTTCAAGATAAATTTTTAAAGATTTAACTCAAAAACATTTTATGAATTTCCATAATTTTATAGCCAGTAAAAGCATTGCCAAAAATTTTGAACGAAATCAACTCTCTCTCTCTCCTCTTCCTGTACATTTTGACAGTTCTAAAAATGAACAATGGTACAATCCATTACTAAACAGTGTCCCAAGGCAACACCCAAACTCTGCACAGCTAGTGTAGAGGAGGCAAACACATTAAATATGTTAAGTTCAAAGCCATCCTCCCGTCAGTGTGGTGTGCAAATCAAGAAGGGTGTCCAGCTCATGCGTCGTCTTCGTCACTTGGTATGGTTTAAATTACGAGTCGTCACTCAAAATCCCCTCGATGCCAGCTGAATAGTGCAATGACGTTAATATTCGTTGAAATGCAATGCCTAAGAATTGTAGCTATACGATCAACAATTTACGAAGAATACGAAAACAAAGAGGCGCGGTACATCAGTTAGTGCAAGGGTAAGATACCGTATTAAACACTTCAACAACGGTATTCGCAAATATTCAAACTGTCCGCTGTGCATATCCTTGAGCTCGAGTGACCTGGAACAGATGAGTGCAAGCGTCCAGCAGTGTGGTATCCAATCAAAAAGTGCAATCAGCAAGAGATGAGCAACTTTGTCCGTTTGTGTAGACGCAACGTCTCGATACAATTCCTTTTAAATGGGGAACGTAGGAAAATCCAAAATGAGGTGCGATCTACAGGGACCGTGTAAAAGAATGGACCCCCTCTCGTCCTATTCAGTAGCTGGGTTATGCCAGGCTCCATTATGAACCACCATCCATCATCATTCATTCATCATCATTTACCGTGTTTCTGGCTGTGCAAAATCTGGGCGCTATTTTACCCTGTATACTTATCTCCATCAGTAAATAATGAAGATAGTGCCCATAGTCCTCTAATCCTTCTTTACAGCACTAACCAAGAGCCTAACATTCATCTAACAAGTACATAATACCAGGCATAAGATGGGAGAAAATTGTTCTAAAATAACTCGTGAAATCAATTTACATTTTGAAGTTCGTTGAACCAAGTTTAGTCTCTCTTATTTTCATTTGCTTGAATTTTCTTTGAAAAATTACTTAGAGCCCAATGTTTTAAAATGCCACGGCCATTTTAACTACGCTGGAAGATTTCATTCTTTGTGGATTTTGATGTGAATGATTTAGATAATAAAAGACAGTGAACTCAGTGGCGTAACGTACACCTCTGAAACCCCCGCATTGCGGGGGACAGGACTCTAGGAGACCCAAAGTTTGATAAGTAAGATCCTTTGTAAGATCCGGATTGGGGCACAAAACTTGGCAGCAGGGAGCGAAAATTCTCCGCTACGCCACTGAGTGAATTAGTGATTTTATCTCGAGATCCTGATGTACTGTGCACAATGAAAATATTGATAATTCATCTATAAAAAACATTGAAGAAACAATGTATGATAAAATACGTCCTGAAGAAGTTGCAGTCACATGGGCTGGAATACTAATAAATGAACATGATGTCAATCCGAAATGGAAAAAATGTAATCCCGGTTTTGAATGTGTACCAAAGGTATTTCCTCTTGAGATGATGCCTATCCTTAAATGTTTTGTTGTATGTAAATTAATAGTATATTTCATCTCTTTAAAATTGATGGTACTGACGGTTGAAGACCAATTAAATATTCGATGTAAAAGAATAACCATAGTTTTTTTTACAAGTATCAATGAAATGAAGAAATTTTTAATGATTTTCTTTTATTATTATATTTTGTCTCAAGAAAGAGAGGAGATGTACATCGAAAATGCACTCATTGGATCCTTCACTGTTAATATCATGTAACAGATATTAAAGAGTAAAGAAATACGTCCACATTTTAAAAATAACTTACAGTTTGACTTAGATTAATATGTATTTTAAAGTGTATTTTTTAATACAAAAAAAGTTCCTTACCTCAAATAGAAGCATCTTTTGAATTTTTAATTACAGCCAAAAGAATAATCAGGTGCTTTGTAAAGCCTGTCTGGCAGATGTATGTAAAAAAAAAAAAAATTGAAAAATTTAGCCATCAATTATGACTGCTAACCTTATACAATGGAATCCCGTATCAATTTATATCTTACAAAGGAGTAAATAGTTACAAAACGGAGTCTGCAGCTATCAACAGCATGCCATGAAAAGAAGAAACATCTAAAAATCAAGCCATAAAAACTCCAAAAGGGCAAGAGGACTATGAAATTCCAATGGCAGAAAAGAAGAAACTGAATAAGAAAATCGTAAATAATAGAGCCATTATCACATAGAATAGTTTTGAATTTGCCGCCACTAATTACAAACCTCGATATGCATGAAATTAAGAGTTCTACGGATAATTTTTTCCCATAAACTGTTATTCATCCTTGTATTTAAAAAAAAAACGCTGTAGGTACTGTAGATGCTCCCTCAGGCTCACTAAATCGATGCAAAAAAATAGAACGTGGCTCTTTAAACAGCCATTTCGATGCAAAGAACTATGTTGCAGTACAACGGATAATCAAGTAGCTTCAGTAATGACCAATTTTGCAGAAATAAAAAGTGCATCAACTATAAAAAGAAGTGTAAATGGTACTAAGAAACAGGTTAAGATACCAATGTTTATTATATCCAAAAATAATAAGAAGTTGACCTGTTTCATAATCATGCAGCTTATTAGTTTACCTCAATTCAGGGGGATGGTATTGAACTTTATTTATCAGTGCATTTGAAATAGCATTCGTTGCTTCATATAGTTCAATTAGTTATTTATGAGGATTGTCTGGCCCGCTTACCTTTAGAAAACACATAACAGTCTCCTATTTGGAACTTTCTATTTCATGGAAACCACTTTGTATAAAAATGGACGTTCAACAAGTTGATGGAAATTTTCTAAGGCCTAAAATGAATATGTTTAAAAAACACGCCGAAGAAGATGGCAGCTAAAAATGAATACCTATCTTATTAAGAGGACGGTTAGATGGTTTCTTCTGTCCTATTTAAATGAGAATGAATAGCAGTAAACTGTACAATCACTCTATTTTTTAGAAGAGCCTGTATAAACTAAACCAACAAAAGTTTGAAGAGGTATTTTTCCCAAATTTATGTATACAAAGGCTTAGAAAAATTTCGTATCTAAAATTTTACTTTTGCAGATTAATTCTTTCTATGCTTAGTACAATATGGGTCAACAACTATTTTATTCTGAAAAATAATCCGATGATGAATACTATTTTGAGTTTCATGTCCCCAGTACTTGAAATTTTTTTCAATTCCTACTATATTTAGTTCAGTCTTTCCCTATATATATATATATGTATAGGGAGGGCTAAATGTAGTACTCACGTGGTAAGTCTTTATCTAATAGTTTTAACTTTGATTTTAAAATATTTTAGTAATTATTACAGGCTTTAATATTATCGTTTTACATTAATAGATTATGGTTTTATTTATAATAACAGTTAAACTCTTCTCTAGAAATTTCTTGCTTTCCCTATGTATTGGCAAATTCAGGTGAAGATTGGCTGGCCGAAAAACATTGTTTAAACCTGCAATCCTGGTTCCTAAGGCCAGGAGTTTGCTCTAGCATTTCTGTGGCTAAATTTATTCTATCATGACTATAGTTATCTTAGGTATATAACTATTTTTTGTATATTTTTGTAATATATATATAGATATATATGTGTGTGTGTTTCTTGTTCAAATTTTCAATCGCTAATAAAGTACTTTTTATTCATCCACTGAAATTCAAATACATTTTTTAAACTTGTAATGGATGACACTTGATATTAATACAGTGTTTCCAAATATTAATTCATTAATTAAATTTTATTTTCGAATTTTAATTTTACTCTGTGAAGTTAGAACTAGCACCAACAGATGGCGCCAGTACGTTTTTCTAACGAATTTTGTGTGCTCGGCTTCAAATATATTTTTTTAAACTTGTAGTGGCGACACTTGATGTTGATACAGTTTTTTTCACATTTTTATTCAATAATTATATTTTATTTCCTAAAATAAATTTTTTCTTTGTTGACCTAAGAAGGAATTGACTCTAAATTTTTTTTTTTATGTTACTTGTTCTAATAGTTTATTAAGTTGAACGTCTAACACGCATACAATTAAAATTATCTTAGCTTTAAATTATACAAAGATTTACATGTGAAATTCAATGTGGCTTTTATTACTTATCTTTCATGTGATTGGGCTATTGATTATACTATTTCCAGACAACTTATGTACATTCTCCAAAAGTTAAGTAAATAAGTAAATGCTAAAAAAAATTTGCATTTTTCAATTTTTTTAAAAACAAAGCAATTGAAAGGAGTGATGATAGATTAGGTAGAAAAAGATTAACTAAATTGAGGCAAATCGTAGAGTCAATTATTGAGGAGTCGGCTACATAGGTATATACGAGTAGGTTAAATTTTGTTTTAATATTGCAACTTACTTCTCTACATTTTCTTACTTACATTAATGTGTTTCGTTTACTTTAAGTCAACACTAATCTATTTTTTATTATTTCTCTCTACATAAGAATTGTAAAAACATATGGTTAACAACAAAAAACGAATAAATCTTAATCTGATCCCTCCCCGCGTCTCTGGTCGTTTCTAGATATATTCGGTAGATATTAATTATATGGGTTTCTGCATGAAATGTTAAGTTAAAAATAGCATATTAAATGCTTATATTTAGCAAATGTTTGATTATTATCATGAATTTTTTGGGGGATTTAACTTTCACTGAAACATTTTATTCATTATATGAATACTATTATCAAGTTTACCTTTTTAAATTCCAATTCAATTAGCATACTTATGCGAATTTCTACCGTTAATTTCATTTAATGTTTATTTCCTGAAATCAAACATTTTTTTAAAAAAATATTCTGAAGAAATAAATTGAAAATTGTATTTTTATGCTAGTTTCTTCTGGTTCTTTTTTCCTATTTTTATAAGCATATCTAAGTAAAAAAAAGGAATAATACATACGATTGATTGATTTTTTTAAATGTGACTAAAAAAGAGAAAATATTGCCCAGCTTAGTTACAGCTACAAACAACATGAAATCATGAAATGGCTCAAACATTCAAGTATATCAATATGTGCAAAGGAAATGTAAATAAAAAAAGTTCTAAGGAAAGGAATGATTAAAACATTATTTGACAAATAGCTACTTTTAATTTTTTGTATATATTGTCTTATTATACAGAGTGTCTACAAATTAGTTCGGCAATTTCATAAGTTAAGAACTTCCGAAATATTAAATAAAATTAACCCGTTTAAAGTTAGACAAGTCGTAATTTTTCCTAAGTTTGTTCATAGATGGCGTTAAGTGCCCCAATGTAAGAACTTGGTCATAATGTAAGAATTAACCCTCATACCATTCTAGAACAGGAAAGGATAAGCCCGAAGTAAACGTGTTTTGTCCCGTGAGTTCCTCGAATATTTCCGGTCCATTTTTCTTCTCTAAAAAGTTTGTTCGGGGGACTATTTACCTGGACATGCTACAGGTTTTCCTTATGCCAATCATCAAAGAAAAAAAATACCAGAAGCTTACGTTTTTTTACAGGGTGACACGCCTTGTCATTGGCACAAGGACGTTACATTTTACCTTAATGAGAAGGTACCAGTTTGAATTGGTCGTGGAGGTGTTATTCAATGACCATCCCGATCACCAGATCTTTCATCGCTGGATTTCAGTGTATAGGGTTTTGAAAGGGATCAAGTGTACATTCCTCCACTTCCTGCATTCATTTCTGAACTAAAATCAAGAATATACGCTGCAATTAATTTGATCGATAGAAACACTTGGCGATTCTGTACCAAGAATTGATTTACCGATGAGACATTTGCCGAGTAATGAAAGGAAGACATATACTACATCTGTGGTAATGGTAAACTTTGGACTATTTATCTACCTTGCAACCATATTTTTTTCCCTGTAAATTACATGCAACAAATCATTCTTTTTGCCCAATTAATTTTGTCGACACCCTGTAAAAAGAGATAGATAAGATTTTGCTTAAAATAGATTTTTTTAGTTTAATATTGTCGTATTAAATATACACGATGATTATAATTAAAGTTTCAAAAAGCTATAAAAAAAACACCGATCAGAATGTCGTCAAATTTGAACGGAATATTATAAAAGAAAAACTCAGTTAGACCACTTAGAGAAATTAAAAGCTTATTAATTATTTTTCATTCGTATGTCCTCATAAAAATTTGAATAAAAATTATTAATCAGAGACCGAAACAAAGAAAATTCTTTTTGTCATATATCATTGGCAAGGTTCAGATTATGCTTGTTTTTTTATTTTAGGTGATCAGAAATTTTTTTTTGGAATTCCGTCAATAACAGAACCGGTTTTTTAAAAAGAAAATGAATAAAATAATCTTTTTTGAAATTTTTTATTTTGTCAACTTATCTCTGTAGATGGCAACACTATCTACTCGGAAACTGCAATGTGGTTTTTCTCCCCAAATTCCGATTTGTAACTCTGGCAAAAAATGAATCTTCCTTATAAGCTTTCACAAGTGTCACGGCAGCTAAACAAAAGTGGAATGAATGCTCAAAAAGAGTTTAATTCTGATATTAATTAAATTATATTATCGATAAATAACTTATTTAACAAAACTTTCCTTATTAAGAATCCGATTTTTTTTGAGTATTTAAGATTAACTTAAATTTTTAATTTCGTAAAATTCTGCTTAAGCGTTTTTCCGATTATCTGTACTATTTAGGTAATTGATGGTCCATTTTCAAAGTTAAATAAATATGTTAGAGTTAAAGCTGTCTCAAACTTTTCACAGTTCTCTCTTTTCTCTCGATATTCTTCGCAGCCATTTGCACCAAACGGTAGATAATTTTTGTCCAGTGTTAAGAACAGAAAAATGGGGTAGGTTATTATTTTGAAGAATACAAACAATTAAATAAAACTAATAAAAAAAGCACATTCAATGTTATCAGATTTATTATCATTAAATTTTAATTTAATAACTAGTAATAAACTAGTACAATGACGTAACGTACACCCCGTCCCCAGGATTCAAGGGGACCTATGGTTATGGTTTTGCAATCTTATGTAAGCGAGTGAGTGAGTGAATGAGTTAATATTAACGTCACAGCTACTCGAGGGCTTTTTTTCTTTTGTAAGATAAAACTTTAGCCCAAACCTAACTTTGCAGTAGGCCGTAATATTCTCCATTATGCCACTGAACGAATACTGATAATTTTGAGTCATTTTTATGGAGTTATGCTCGAATTTACATACTATTAGTGCATTATAGGTTATTAATAAGAACGATTTTTAATCTATAAGGTAACATGTGAAATATGTTTAAACTTTTCACATAGTAGTTTTCACTCTCTCTCTCTCTCTCTCTGTGTATGAGCGCGCTATAACATAGAATGAAGATTAAATGATTTATTTTTAGAAGGAATCATTGTTATTTTATACTTTTAAGTAACAACCTTACGCTCTAAATTTTTAGGGAAATTCATAATTATAAAATCTGTCATTAATGTATTACAGAATCATTTCTTCAGAATCGAGCTCAGAGTCACAGCAGCTGAAACCATTTCAACAAAAGAGATATTATTTTTAGGAGAAATATTAAGTATGAAAACTAAATTAATTTAAAGAATTAGATATCGAAGATTTGTTTGAATGCTTTATTTTAAATAAAATCATTACTAGATGGCGCCACCACAGCAAGAATTTGCTCTGTTTCAAGTTCGTAATGGCGTAGCAAATAGATAGATACCCTTAAAAAAATACAGTTGCATGATATGTGGTATGGCGTGAAGTGAATAAAGTGAAAAGTACCATTTCAGGTGACAAACTCTTCAAATAACTATATGCGTGGAGTTGTGGTTGGTGGGCCTTTTATCAGGCAGAAATAAGCAATCGGGAAAGGTTCACAAAATAAAGCTCCATGACAAAATTTATAAGGGTGACAAAATAATAATGAGGGCGATCTTCGGATAATATAAAGTTAAAAATCTTATAATTCAGGGACATACTCTTCTTTAGGTATATAAAAGATGAATATTTAAAATTAAATATTTGTACGCTTTTTTTTTTTGCTTTTTTTCAAGAAAAATAATCTTATAAAAATGATACGTTCTTCGTTTGTGATAAAGACAGTTTTTGAACTCAAAATATTATACTAGGAGATTAAGTTAGAATACATTGAATCCGAAAAGGACAATAGTCAAAAGAAAAAAATATACCCTTTATAAAACCTATGATTTTACCGAAGACAGGGAAAAAGTCAATAAAGTTATATTTCAAACAGAGCATAATTTCACTCTTCACAGACGTTTGTACATCACTTTTCACTGTTTTTTGGCTAAAAATATAATTTATTTCATGAGTTTCTTTTTTAAGAAAAATATAAATATCATTTGCAGATGTGCTTTTTATATGCAATACAATTTTATTTCTGATTTTTTTTTAAAACTTGAAAAAAAAACTATACGAAACTATTCATATTAACTTATAAGATTTTTCCACAATTTTTTAGATAACATTTTAGAAAAAAGCTCTTTAACATACCTGTATACAAGATAACGCGAATAAGAGAATTTTTTAAAAATTCTTTTAAACCTTTCGCTTTAAAATTCTTTTTAAATCAGCAGTTGAATACTTCTTACAAATTTCTGGTTTCTTATACAAGGAAAGGAAATCTGAGAGCAATTACAAGTTTGAAACCCAACATTAGTTCAGCATTAATCCCACATATACAGTTAGTGAGTGGGAAGCTCCATGTGAAGAGCAAGGTGAAGTAAATCAAAATAAATCAATGGAGACTTCTCCACACAAGTCTTCATGACTCATCAAGGCTAAAGCTCACAGAGGTTAGAAGGGTGAGCGCGGGAAATGTATTATGTGGTTGGATGAGTCCAAAGTTTGTTTGCATTCTTCTATTACTAAAGCAGAGTTCGCAGACGGTCAAATGAACAATTTGTGCTAAATAGTTAAGATAAGGTGGCTTTTACTACGTCCTAGTTATTGCGATGTTAGTTTATTTGCTAATTTTCTCCATTTTTGGATGGTCCATTTTTCCACGCTTTTCTTTCCTTTTTTCCTCAAGATAGATCACTTTATGGGCAGTTGAATGCATTTGTATCAATAGAAGTGAATGTTTACCATCGTTTTTATTATTATCTCTTCCCATTTTATTATCTTTCAATATTATTATTGTCTTCCCATATATTATTTTTGAACAATTATTATTTTTCCTTTTTCACTGATTTTCGACTTTTGTTCTATTTTAATGTATCACTATTAATCAATTTGACAAATCAATATTTTCCCCGAGCGATTATCGCAATTCGAACTTTAAAAGGTTAAATTTTTTTATTTTTATGCGAACTAAAACCAAAACTTTTTTAATTGTTTTTCTCCATTTTTTGTGCTAATTATTTTGCCCTAATATAATCAAACGAAATTTAATTCGTTCCTCGTATAAGTAAATTCGACTATAGTTGTTGGAAGAAAAATTAAATCCTAATATCGATGTCCATATTAGTTTATAATATTATTTCTTTTAATAAAATAGTTGATAAAATTAATCGAGCTGTAGTTTTTTTTGCCGCAAATTATTAATTAACCACTTTAAAAAATCCAGTTTTATTGTTTAGAATTTATTGAATCATTTCAATGGAAAAAGCGTACGTATTCTTGTTCAGTTATTGTATAAGTAATAGATGCACAAACATCAAAAAATGGCGTTTTCCGAAATATGTAATTTACTGATTCAAATCTATAATTTATATTTATATTTTCCCAAACTTACACAAAAATATGTGTACCATTGTTTTTTAATGTAGATATTGTAACTTGCAGCGTTTGAAATAACAGGTGAATCGTAAAATGTTTTCATGAAAAAATTATATTTCGAGTTAGATTACAATATGCTGCATTCAAATTGAATAAGCATAAATACATTTTTCGTTATTAAAATATGGTCATGAGTACTTTTTAAAAAGTTTTAACGTAAATTATTAATGTATTGATACATTAATAATATACTAAAACAGTATACTAAAAAAAAAACAATTAACCACTGGATACTAATTCTATAAAGTAATCATGTGAGATGCATTCCATTAAAAGTACTCCATAATTTGCAATGCAATTGAACCCTGTTAGAGTGAACCGTTTACGTTAATTATAATCGAAGATTCTCAATATCTAATTTTATTTAAACGTAGAAATTTTATAGTATTTGATGATGGTTTTATTTGAAATGGTCATTGAGATAACACATAATTTACGAATAAATAATCATTGAATAAAGAAAATATTAACACTTAAAGCCCTTATCATGAAAATGAAATTAAAAATTCGAAATAGCATTACTTATTTTACATTTACATCATAGCAAGAGATGGGGGATTTATATTTTTAATTAAGTAGATAATTCATAACGCTTACAGTCAGCCGCTTTAACCTGAGACACCGAAATCCGTGACATTTTTCCCTTTCTTCTGCAAAGTACAAGAATCATCGTCTGCGAACTCATTGTTTTGCTTTACCTCGAATACTATGTCACTGTCTCTCTCTCGTAGGGGTTCTCTGAAGCAATGGCGTGCACAAGGGGAAGTTTGGGAGTACTGTCCGCCCTCATCGATGTTGTTGTTTTTTCTTAGGCCACCTGATCTCGACTGTATCAGATCCAGGTCCACGAAATTCATCATGACCAGGTGCCACATATAAGCCTGTCATTAGCGGTGGCCTTGAGCACCGTGCGGGTGACAGTACAATTTAGCTCGATTCCACTTCAATTTTGAGGGAGAACACCCTGGGAGGGGTCAGTGTCCTCCCACCTCTCTCTTCCTTTCAACCAACCTCACGAGAGGACTTGCGGCTCGACGGCTATTTAGAGTATCTCCATGCCGCAAAGGCACTACTTACCCATTTGGACGCCCTACAGCACAGCAGTCAGCTTCGCTAACAGTGGCGTAACTTACATCCCCGCAACCCCCACGATGCCGGGAGGGCCCAGGAACTCTAGGGGGCACAAAGCTTGACTGACGCTAAGTACGTATTTAGGCTTGGGGCACAAAACCTGCGTTTGCAGGGGGCCCTAATATACTCCGTTACGCCACTGGTCACTAATCACTATAGCCTTCATCTATAGATCAAGAGATTATTAATTTTTAGGCTTCGTCTATGTTTTTTTTAAAAAGTACCCTTTGTCCCATAAAAATATTCCGAAAACACCACCACTCTGAACTCATGTTATTATCACACATTTCAAAGCTCAGTAATACTTCGACACACGCTACCCCGACTTAGTGAACCCGGAGTTACACGCTTTTCAAATCTCGTCGACTCCTCTTTTTCTTTTTTTCCATCACTGAAATTCAAATGGAATCAGAGCTAGAGATTGATGAAATTTGTAATGTGATTAAAGTCGTCTACCTTACCAAGTAAATTAATTTAGTAGATAGTGATGATGATCAGGAAATACTGGATTCCCACAATCAGGAGCTGACAATTGATGAGCTCTTACAAATGCATGAGCAAGGCATTTGAAGCCTTTAGACATGAGCCTTAGACCCTGTTCAATCAGAAGATCGAATGATAGTTGGGATTCTGATCGAAGGCTTCAGTTTAATAGGAAAAGGGTTGCAAATTTTAGAATATATAGATTATAACGAGAATAGCGTATTTCTTCAAGAAAAGAAGGAATTAAAAAATATTAGCATGTTAGAGCATATTTTGCGGGAGAAAAAAAATTTGATCTGGCAGACTATTTTATTAAGTGTATGAATTTCTTATATTTTTTGCGATTTTTTTTTTTATTAATTTTTTAGGAAGTGGTAATGTTAGTGATCGCTTCCACCAAGTCCGAGTTAACTCCGGTGGCAGTTGACTACTTTATTATCAGTGGTGATAAAATGAGAACAAGTTATTGGGACAACATGTTCCTCAGCTGACATATCAACATGCTATAAGCGTCTGTCAGTATCTGAGATAGTATTGTCATTTTGGCATGAGTTGATTTAAGATTTTATTAAACATTTTTGTTTTCTAAATTATTAATTTTTTTAGTCTCTCGCTCCAACTATGTGTATTTATACCCAATATCACATACCCCGACTTACGCGGTTATCACTCAGTTCCACCTATCACTTAAGTTCGGGTACTACTGTAATCAATTAAGTTCCTGCTCTGGTATTGTGTGCCTCATTTAAGAGGGGTTAAAATTATGGAAGCCTTCGCCAATAACCATAATGCTTAAGAGTGGCGTTAATAAAAAAAAATCATATATATATTATTCGAAATGTCCAATTTCATCTCTAGGAAAAGAATTGACTACATGAATTTCGAGCCTCATAGCAATTAGTAATGAGTTCATCGTCAGTAATGCTGTATTTTTACTTGCTCTATAATGCATTCCTTTAAAAAATCCGCATGTTAAAAGCAATATAAGAATATTGTTTTTGTAATGTCTCCATGACTTCTCTAATGTCTATGGCAGGCGAGTGATTATATGGTTGTTAAGTCATGGATGGGGTAGTTTCTGCCGTGTCGGGAGCTGCTGCCACTGAAGGTACAGAGAGGCTGATGCAAGGTAAATATATCGAGGGTCAAAATCCTTCCGTTGCAGTGTCGGGGTAGCTGGAAGGGTAGGGTGCCAGATCAAGTGCCATGCACGACTAAGGTTCAAAATTATGAGATCCATCACCATTTGTTCTTTTGTTACTTTGGAATTTGACGTTAATAGACTATGAATCATGACTTGTTCAGTAAAATAATTACTTCCAAAAGCGACATAATCGCTGTTAACTATGTAACTTTCTCAAATATTCAGATGTAATTGCTTTTTGCATTGAGATTTCAAGCTGTAAATAATAGCCTAATCTATCGGTTGAATTACAGGTGTTATACTGGGGGGGGGGGAGACCAGGACCGGCTCTAGCAGTTTTGCCGGCCCGGATAAAAATGGAAAATGCGGCCCCTCTCACCAGAGCAAAAAAAAATTATAATTAAAAAAGAAAAATTGTTCACCTAGATACACACCTATAACACTTGAATATTTTTTGCGAACAAAAAGGCAACTTACCAATATATATAATTACTTGTTATTATTTAAAACGAGTAAAATGTAAGAGAAGGAATTGCCCCATTCAACAAGCCAACTTCGAAAAAGAGTCTACTAATGGTAGACATCAAAAACGTTTACTTTAACTTATTGTGACTACACTCAAGACTAAAATACAACTTCTGCGGCTATGTATCTACCAAAAACTCTAGTTACCCATGTCCCCTTTTGGATAGCTGGCACCGGATATCGTATGGGTGAAAAGAATGTCTGTTGTGACCCCACTCTGGGATGGGGAGAAAGTTATTAGTGAAAGATATGTAAAAATATCAAATTTCATGATTTAAGATATACTCCTGCCTCGAACCTTTCTTGTTTCAACATAAAAGAAAATTGCCATCAAACATACAGAGTACAAAATAAGGAAATAAGATACGTTGAATGAAATACCAAATTCACACACCCAATATTATTTCAGAAAAAAATATCAATTTTTTTTTTGTAACGAAAAAAATATTTCAAATTCGATCCAAATGCCGCCCCGGGCAAGGGTCCGGTTTGTTCAGCCCTAGAGCCGCCTCTGGGGGCAGTGGCGTAACGTACACCCCCGCACTGCCGCACTGCGAGGGAGGCCAAGGCTTCTAGGGGGCCCAAAGCCTGACTAACACCATTAACGAAGTTTTTCTCAAAATTCGCTTTACATTTAAAAAATCGAATTTTTAAGTGATTTTCCAATTGGCGATCTAACGTCATTCATAATCAAAACTTAATACACTCATTAGATATCTTTAATCCTACAGCTAAATCAAAAAACATTTTTGTTTATATGCTGTAATCCAGATGACGAGAGATACTTTTCTTTAGAGGGTTTTCTTTTTAAACCTAGATTTCTTACAAATAAAATAAAAGTTAGACGGAGAATCGGATAAAATGCTAGGGAGACATAAAAAAAAATTCATCACTTATTATTACAATATACATTACATTAACTACAGGCAGAAGGGGAAAAAAGACATAATTTACTTTTTAAGAAGCAGCAGAGTAAATTACTAAATTAGTCCCCCTGTGTTTCAATTTCATTTAGCGAAGTCGTAAATAGCGTACATCTGTTATGCTTTTTTCAAGCAAATAGCATTACGATATTTGGAAAAGCATAGAGAGGATTTTAAAGGCTTTTTTGATGATAGATTCATGAGTATTCAATCAAATGAAGCATAATGAGAAGAAAGCATAATGGAATGTATAAGTTTTTTTTTTTTTTTCATGAGATCATTTTTGATTCATACAGTATTTACGCTAGAATATAATGGAACATTAGGTGAAGGCTTATCTCGAGATTCAGAAATGAAAAATGATGTAAGTGATAGCTTCTTTCTTTCATAAGAATTTTAAATTGAAAATTATTTTGCAGTTTTCCTTTCTTAGTGTTCGTTTTTATTTAAGTTACAGGTCATCTATCGTTAGATTTCCCGTTTGAATAGATATTATAAATACTCTCTAATTTTATACATTATTTACTTCATTTACTCAGACTCCGGTTGATTTTGTATTCAGTTATAAGTTTAATATTAAATTTTTTTACGTGATGTAAAAAGCTACATTATGTTGTGGTTTGGCAGTCCTTTGTATATACATATATATATATACACACTTGCCAGAAAAGAATGTTCTTATGGACGAATGAGAGAAGATAAGGCCTGAAGAAACCATTATAGATTTGATAATTCAATGCCGAAGCAACTTCAGGAGGTTTTCAAAACTCGGGGTTATCCAACCAGCTTTTAAATAGATCATTATCGTTTTTAAATAATTTTTATAGTTGTTACTAAAACAATAAACGCAGACTTTTTCGACTTGATTTTTGTTGGTATCGCTACAAACCTGTCCTTGTTTTAAAAGCTATGAAAGCAAACCGAGTTTACTTTAGTTATTTGCAATACTTGGAATGAACTAAATAAAATATAATTTTAACTATATATATATATATATATAACTAAATAAAATATAATTTTACATATAAATATATATATATATATATAACTAAATAAAATATAATTTAAATATATATATATATAAGATCCGGCTTGGGGCCCAAGACCTGACCTTGCGGGGGGGGCACTTATTTTCCACTACGCCACTGTCTGGGGGGGGGGACAAAAAACTAGTTTGATGAACTTTAGAATTGTTAGTGGGGAGGGGGACAGTGAATGCCATTGTCCATTAGGAGTACAATTTTATTATTTTTTTTATCAATCTGTAAGACTCTTCTTAAAAATCAGCAGTCATCCAAGATTTTTCAATCAGCTTTACAACTTAAGAGTGCCTTTTAAACGTTTTTAATATGTCTAAGCTTTTGACGTCTGTCTATCACGGATAGCTTTTTTGTTCAGATACATAATGTTTGTCCATTCCATTCAGCTTCTTTTTTTAACCTAATATAAATATAAAGAATCTTTGCTCTATCTAGATTTTTTTTTTGTGAGAAGCGATGAATATCAATTTTTTTTTCAGGATGCTTTCGAGATAACAAACTTTTTGTTTATTCCGAAGAGCTCACTAGGATATGAAAATAAAGGTTAAAAATGGGAAGGAATTAAATATCAGACTGCGTTTCCTGTTGGTTTGTTCCAATGATGTTCTGAATTTTTCAAGGATTATTTAAAATATGGGAAATGTGTAGGCCTGTTGTTGATTCCTAGACACGACGGGGAGTTGAAATAGTGAGTTTGAGATGGAAGATTAGCAATGCTGTCTTTCGGATGTGTAAAATTACTTTTGAAAAACTGCTAAAAGCAATATGTGGATGAGAAATTTCAGCTTACTATAAGCGTTTAAAATAACATTGCTTAAATTAAGTCTCAGTTGGAATATATATATAATGAAAAAAATATTTTACTATAATTGTGATATTGAACTGTACATTGTTATGCTTACAGTATGAAAGCAACAATAGTATCCTTTGTTACAGATTTCTAATTGAATTTATCAGGTAAATCCAATAATAAAGCAAACTGAAACCTGAAAAGAAAACTCTTGTACAACAGACTTGTACTTGTACTTGTACAACTGTTTTGATAAGTTTTCAAAAATCTTTTCAACACGTGAATGCTTATATATTTGAAATCATTAAAAATAATAATTTTATTGACCCCCCCCCCCTTATTGATGTTATTTTATTAAGAAACAAGCATCAATTCTCCACGTAGATTTGAATCATACAAAAAGAGTAATTATCATGTGTTTTTAAAATGAAGGAACAGGTAGTTAAAAAATTTTTTAATAACCTAACTGGTTAGAAAACAATGAAGGGAAACTGATAATTTGCTTTTAGTGAACATAGCAATTTTCCAGGTATTCTAGAACTGAATCAATAAAATGAATTCGTTGAGAAAAACAAGTCGCTGCTATTTTTTAGCGTTATAGTAATCACTACATAGATATAGAAAATATACTCGTTCACTTTACTTGTATTTGGGAGTGAAATAACTATCTTTGTTGAATGAAATAGAAGCAAACTATTAGGCATCTTAATAGAATTCAATTAATTTTTTTAAATTATGTTTGAAGAAAATCTCTTACATTGATTTGTGTGTGAAATGAAGCATTTTTTCTAAGAAGTCAACAATATCTTAAGTCATTTCGTTTTATCAGTTTTCCCCAATTAATATTGAACAATCAAAAGCACATAAATTTGTGCTGTAAGTATTCTAAGTAATAATATGGTCACACAGAAAAAAAAAGTCACGTTCAAAAATTTTAATGATAGATTTTCCGTAACAATTTAATCTGATGAATTCACTACAGAAGTGTGCACAAGAATTTTTCAAGGGGAAGGAAGGGGGTGGGGGGGTCGAAAGTTCACCTTACTCATATCATATCCCAATACACCGCCAAACATATTCTTTTGATTTTATCGATTATCAGGAGCAAAAAAGCAGTTAAAAGGAAATTATTCAATAAATAATATATTAATAACAAATACTTAATTTGCTTACTATATACAAAGGATTATAATCAATCAGAAAAAAAATTAGGGATGATGGGGGGGGGTCAAGGTCCTACCCCTTGTGTGAACCACTGCTTCAGTCGCAATGAGAACATCATGAACGTATATCCACTGTATTTCTGTATTAACTCCTGATATGTATCAGCCAAGGGCAAACTTTTTTGGGAGCCGGCCAAAACACAAAATAAAAATAGAGGGGCAATATAATTTATTCAAAAACTTATAAATCAATTTACATACAACGCAATGCAATATTTACTAAATTAAGGAGAAACTGGCATTTTTAAAAGATCCTTATATTTAGGTTCAACTACTGCCTCAGGTTCATAGCAGAAAACACTTATTCACATGATGAAACAAACATAGCACAAATTTTCTGTGCGTGAAATATTAAATCGGGAAATTTGCTTTCGATAACGAAGTGTAAAACTCTGTTTTTGAAACAAAGAAAAAGAGCTGTTAGAGATTACTGTTACATTAAAACTCAATTAATTCAAGCTGCAAATCTGTTCTCATTGCTTCACAATTTACGTCGAAAGGCATGGTGAAAATATGCAATTCTGTTTGATTGGCACTGGAATCTATATTTGAACTTCAAATGCACACACACAGTTTTCTCAGGCCATCTTCATAATTCTTAAAACTCGTCTTCATTAATTTAAGGCATTGAATTTAGCCTCTTGAAAGGAGACTTAGCTTCTTAGCTAGCTGTTCAACAGATTAAGTTTTAGTTTAAAACCATTGAGAGAACACAAATATCATCGAAAAATTGATTTCTTCTGATGCAAGTTGTTCATATGACAAAGATCTGAGAAAGGTACAAAGTCCGAAATCTGTGCTGTATCTTTCAACATTTCATATTCTGCAGTACTGTATCTCATGAAAAAATACATAGTTTCGTTTGTCAGCTACCAAACCATCTTACTCTTATATAATACAAGCACTTCAGAGAATTCAGATTGCAAGAACTGTAGAAAATCTCGAAACTGCCGGTAAGTAAGCTCACAAGATCGAATAGTATTTGCAAGCCTCGTGATCCCATGAAGCACAGATTTCATTTTCATTGAAGAGTTATTTAAGATATCTTGATGTATATAAGGTGACCAATCACCCTCCTTTAGAGAAAACAGTCCTAAATTTATAGGTTTTCACCTTCCTCGAAAAGTACCCTCTATCTTGTTTTCCTTTTCAATATTTTAAAACTTATGTGTTAATCTCTGTATTCAGAGATGCCAGGCCGAACTGTTATACATCAAGTGTCCGTACAGCTCTGAAAAGTGTGATTATGAAACACATGCACAGTTCACCAAAGAAGTGCAGATTTTTTACCAAACGTGTTTCCAAAGAGTCGAAGAATAGTCTGAAACAAATATCACAGGAAAAAACAGATTTCAATGGTGTTTTTGGGCATCCTCGCAAGTATACTGGACACATATAGAAAATTGTGTGGAGCCTTTTTCGAAAAACTGCCTGAAATTAATATCGATGACAGTTATCTGTTTGAAGAAATTAGAAGATTGAATGTATATTTAAATTCTGATAAATTAGAGCGATGGGAAAGTAAACATGTAGAAATTAATAAATGATGAGTCGAATTATTTAATCATTTAAAAAATGAACACATCCCATATGAAAATTTAGTTATTCTTGTTAAATTTACATCCCTGGAACTAATGCAGCAGTTGAAAGAGATTTTTCAAATGGTAATGATTTTTAGACATGCAAGAAATCAAGATTGAATGTTGATACTTTAACTGAGCACTTACCGTAAAACTCAATATGAAGCATTTTTCTTGCTCCGAAATTTTCATTTTATTAGAAAATGATACATTGACAAATACTTTCATTCATTGGAGTAATAATTAAATAAATTATAGTTTAAAAAAACTAAAAAACACCCTTTTATAGTTAATTGAACAAAGTTGTAACTTCATCTTTTAGTCGTCAAATCTGGAAACGAGATCTGAAATTAGTCGCTAGATGCGGAATGGGATCTGAAAATGGGAAATCATTAATCCTGATCAGGAAAATGGAAAAAAATTATTAAATTATTGTATTGTCATCGGTCCTGGACACAATTGAGCAAAATTTCGAATTAATATGACCTTTTAAAGTGGGTAAAAATTGAGTTCCAAGAATCCGTTACATACAAGTGAAGCTTATAAAAGGGTGTTAAAAAGATGTAAGCCTAATTAGTGAATTTTTGTTAGAATTATTAAAATGTTTCATATATTAACGCTGTAATTTTTTAAAAAATTTTCGTCCTCCTTTTCATTGTAATAAAACCGGTCCTCTTATGTATAACACAACGTAGAAGCATAACATTGGTCTTGGGATAGTTTTGATTCCAAAAATCCACATTGATTTTTGTCACATTTGTTGTTTCATCAGTCACAGTAAAAAACGTTTGTCACAGATATTTTAGTGATAAGTCTTTCAGAAAAATATCCCATTGTAGTTCCTTTTAACAATTTCACATGCAAGCCAGTTCCTCAGTAATTTTAAAGCTCTCTTCAATACCTTTAATCCTCCTCGGTGCCCTTGTATCACATGTGATACAAAAGTTTCATAATTTTTTGTAAAGGCTGAACAACAAAAACAAATTTGGAACCGGTTGCATCCCATGAAATACAAAGTGAAATACCTCATATAATTTCCTCCTTTAGTCAACACTTGGCTGTACCTGTCCATGATAGCGATTTCTAGTAGCGTCTCTGAATCAAAACAAGATGTGTACACATCATCCAAGTATTTTTTTATTATTTATATACACAAATTAAACTATTTTTAAAATATGCTTTTTCTTTGTACATGTACACTTTACTAGTTATCAGTAAAAAAAGAAAATATTTAGTGAAATATTAAAGCATAATGACTTGTGAAATTTGTTTGTATCACTTGTGATACAATGGGACCCAATTACTTATGAACATAATTTTAAGTCAATTTTGTTTTAATTTTTAGTTGTATTTGGGGAGGGGGAGGGTTTGAAGATTGATAGAAGTATTTCTTGACTTAAAATCTTTAGTTGAGGTGTTTGCTTATCATTTTTACCCATTTTTTTCTGATAATTTTTTATTTAATAAATATTTTTTCAATGAAATTTTTGACACCAGAGCAAATTTTAGAGCTGATAATTCGCGATGGTTCTGAGTTGAGTTCAGTTTGAGGAATGAGAAGTTCTCGGCCTTAACAACTGTACAATGTACAGACTGCAAGGTTTTTCTATGCTTTACAACAACGAGAAATGGTTTCAGGGCATTTCACGAAAATAAAAAATGTTATTGTAATAATACTATTAATATGTACCTAAAACGTCAATAAAACTGAATTTTCATGTTGAATTTATGAATTGTATGTATATGTGATTAAAGACTAAGATTAAATTAATTACTTCAATCTTGCTTAATACTGAAGAAATTCTGATTGTAGTGTCTTGTTCCTGATGTATCACTTGTAATACATTCCCACAGCTTCTATAAAATAAAAAAAATTATTTCACGTTTCTATATCAGAGTGATTAAAACAACTATTTAAGTACCTCTTACAAAATATCAGGCTTTTATTTTTGTCTCGAGTCTGAGGAGGTTATACATAATACTAGTTGAGCAGTATCATTTATATCAGTGTTTTTCTCCACAGCAATGGAGCAAGCCGAATTTAAACCAGTCAATTTGTGATGAGGTTCAAGATTGAGGTTTGAACTCCCCAGCATCAATAGAATTTTAATTTTAGCATAAAGATTGCACCTCGGCTCGTTGGTCTACGCGTTTTTTAACCCCCCCCCCCTCCCTTAAAAAAAGCAGTCTCTATACACCATGCTGTGATATCAGATTTTTATTCAAGGCTTTGACTCAGGAGTCATCATTCAACCAAATACGCTTACAATCTCAAAATTCTTTTTCTTGTCTTGTCATCAAATATGTGCATTGTTAAACTTTCCGTTACTGAGCGCAAGGAAAAACAGGGTCCATGCACGGGGCGGCATTTGGATCTAATTTGAAATACATATATATATATTTGTTACAGAAAATTTTTATATTTTCTGAAATATTATTGGGTGTGAATTTGGTATTTTATTTCTTTATTTTTCCTTTGTATGTTTAATGTCAGTTTAATGTTGTGTTGACACTTGAAAGGTTCGAGGTGGAAGTATATGTTAAATCATATAATTTGATATATTTACACATCTTTCATTAGTAGTTTTCTCCCCATCCTGGAGTGGGGTCACAATGGACATTCTTTTCACTCATACCATGTTTGGTGTCAGCTGTCCAAAAGGGGACAGGGATAAGTTTTTGGTGGAGAGCCATGGAAGATGTATTGTTTTGGTTGTAGTTACTATATGTTAAGATAAACCCTTGTGATCCCCACCATCAGTTAGCTCTTTTTCGAAGAAATTGGACTACTGGAATGGGCAATTCCTTTTCTTACATTTTATTCGTTTGAAATAATAACAGATAATTATGTTCCAAATTTGGAATTATTTTATATTTTTAAAACTTAAAATAATACACACACACATATTTATATTGTTATGCTGCCTTTTTGTTTGTTATTTAAGTTTAATATGTTTATATCTATGTCAACAATTTTTCTTTTCAAACTATTATTTTTTGCTTTGGAGAGAGAGAGGGGGGGGGGGGGCATTTTCCATTTTTGTCCGGGGCGGCAAAAACGCTAGAGCCGACCCTGCTGAGCGCTTTTTTTACTTTCAGTATGCTACCATGTAATTCGAATGTGCTACTGCTTCCTGGTTATAGTTTACTTTCTCAAAACGATTTTGTCGAATTGGAACGTCTTTGCAATGATTTTTTGCTTTATGATTCTTTTCATAATCATGCACTGGTTTGTAATTTGGATTTTAATGCTTAGATGTAAAGTGACGGAAAATATTTCCTAATAACTTGCATGCAATATTGAAGAAACATGAGTAAGTTATCAAGTTATAAGGATTATTAACAAGATAAAAGGAGAAAATGTTTCCTTACAACTAACAAATTAAATTATAGTTATTTAATTAAAACCACAAAAAGCTTCGAAGAAAATCAGTTCAATTTTATTTAGAAATTTTTAGAATGAAAAAGTCTTACATATGGTATAGAAAATATGAGAGCATATAAACACACAAGCACAAACATTACTTTTAAAAAAAATGCAGTTGAAACTCTTAGATATAGATATACTAAAAGGCAATACATTAAAAAGTGTACGATATTATTTAAAATAAAAATATCATCACAATTCGAGGGAAAAAACTACTGTAAACTACTTAATATCTCAATCACAAAGAATACAAAATAGTACAACAATATATGCAATATAAAAAGGAAATGGTCAGTTTTAATAGATGACAAAACAAAGCATATGCAGTTGTCCATACATTAACAAAGCAATTAAAAAAATTGGTGGTTACCAAAAAAAGAATTTAAAAAATTTTACCAATCGCATAATGTAGCAATTCAATATATTACAGCATTACAATAGTTCACACGTCCCAACAGACTTCAACTCTCTACAGAAATTATACATTAATTGTATTATTCAAATATTTCTTTTTTTCCCTGAAAATAAAGGTATCATGATCAAAATTCCTACTACATCTAGAGTTATTCATATACTACAACTTCAATTCCCTAAATAATTAATGATATATTAATGAATAACAATGACATCTTAATGATATTTTTTTCTTCACGTAGTCACTGATATTAACAAAGTCTTGAGTGATATTTCTGTAGTTAGAGGCTTATGACTCTTCAGTAAGTGATTAATAAAAGTTGAGATATTCATCAATGAATCGTGATGATCATGCATGATGCTATAAAACAATAAGAAGAATGAATCCAAATGATGTTGCCACATTAATCAGACAACTTATATTAATTTATATCTAGTGATGAATGAGTTCTAAAACAACAGAAATCAACCTGAATATCAAAAAGAATATTTTATTGTTTAATGGAAGAAATGATTGAATACATCATGTTTAAAAATTCATATATAATACACATGGACATTGCTGGATACACATTCTTAAGAACAATTAATTATGATAGTGTTGAGTATTGTTTAATCTGAAGTCTTTAGTGAGTTTCGTGGTAATAACATCATAAGATTACAAAACGAATCAGGAATATGCACGAGTCATTAGAAAGATTCGCTTAAACAGACAGCTTCTTCCAAGACATTTCATTCAAGATAGACATTCATTCAATACATTTCAGGAAAATTTAGGATTTTTTCAAAACCAGGTAAACCTTCTGAATTCCTTATAAAGGGAAGTTCTATCTATCTTCTAGTTAAACTATCGTCTTGAAACATTTCACTGTAAAGATTTTTCTAGTATTTATCCTCCAAAAAGACCAGTGACACAAAACATTTCTTTCAAACTAATGTTTGATCACAAGGATGCTTGTTAGCAAGTTCTCACGGTTATTATGAAGAGGGTCCTAAAAAAAAGTACAAGTACACTCTTTAAAATGTATAGTATCAGAAATACGAGTATATTTGATGAGAATTTGATGATCTTAGAAAGAAATGAGCCTCGTAAATATGCACTGGCATTTTTTTGTCATAATAGCTTTGTTTTGTCAGTCATGGTACTTGAGAATATAAAATAAGTGGTGCAATGAGAAATAATATTCACGACCACTGAAAGTCTATATTGTGTGCGTTTTAATGGTATAGGTGGCAATATATATGCACAGCTTCCGCAAATGGCTGTTGAAATGAAATGACAGTAAGAAATGCAATCTATTCCATACACATTCCTTTTGGATTTCTATACATATAGAGACACAAAAGTTGCAATTATCATTTGAGAGATGTAAAATAATAATAAGGTACTTAGTTATTACTTAGTTGTACTGCATTACTACAAGTTAACACGATATACAAGACACAGACATATATACTCACTACAAATTATTTCACAAACAATGATACTAATGTTCAATATGTAGTTTTAATGTAATTAGTTGCGTGCACAAAAGTGAAAAATAAACACACAGTTTCAAAAGAGTCACATAATTCATTGCAGATGAATGACATTATTTACATTTCAGCTTTCAAAAAAGAACATACCCCAAGATACGATGCATTGGCTTCAAATAGCATTGTTCAAATGATGTGTCCATTGCAATTCAAGATTTCACTTAAAAAGTTTTATTTATGTATAAATAAGTGAAAAAGATCAATCTTCATAATCTCATGAAGAATTTATTCATACAAAAAGCCCTTTCAAAATAAGTTCCAAGGTAAACAGCTTGTACATCACATCAAAAATTCAATATGTCTCAATAAAATTTACTACACACGTGGCCATTACTTAGACACTTACTGCATCGAAGTCACAACTGAAATAGCAATGGAAATTTACATTACGCACATTCATATTAAAAAATTCAGAAAAATGATTGATTTTGCAAATGGTTCGTTGCAAATGATTCATTTTATACAACCACTGGACAGTTTTAGAAATTCAAACACAAATCTGTACAATAAAGACACAATATATTTATGTCTTTTCAAAATGAAGATATATTTTATGACAGTATACACTGGTGCATATGATACATATAGCTGCATTATACCTCAGCAACCTATATACCATTCTCAAAAAAGCTTCAAAAAATTTCTTTATCATACATAATTCTCACCTTGATGGAGAAGCAATATTTATATGAATTATGAATCACTAAATTACATAATAACAAAAGCACCATTTCGAAATTAATATAAAATAATCAAAGCAGAGTTCCTAACATTTTTTCACAAATTCTGTCATTTAAACAGGATGTATGATACCTAAGCAACGATTGCTAGCTGCACATAAAGGACTAAATGTAAAAAAAACACGAATTCCATAATTTATACGACCTACTTGTCAGACACTGGACGATACAGATTACGTCACTTTTCACATACAAATGATCGGATTTTGAAGTAACACAGATTATGTCACTAGTCATCAAAACGAATAATATATTATGTCATTCATTGATCATCTAGGTATATACTGATACGATAACGCTTTACACAAAGCATTTTTCTGCGAGCAGCAGCCCACAAATTGCATTAATTATTGTGCAATATATGTTCTTTAAAATACCACTGCTGCACTTTCACTTGTGGTTGGCTTGGCGATTATTTGGTGTGTTGTCGACATCATCGTCTTGATCGCCAACGATGGGTTGGTTGGCCTTGGCATCACCGTTTGGATAACGAGTAAGAGGATACCAAGTGGAGTTCAAAATGGCTAAAAAGAATAATACGTTAATATTTAAATCTATTTAGAACGTCACATATTACGGTACTTACGTATTATCGCAACCTATTGGCGACATTATATGAAACGAAGCACATGATTGCCTATTCAGCGCATACAACACATGCGAAAATAGTTGTTGCCAAATTGGTGAGTTATTTTAAACATTGGCGATTGTTGCGATAATACGTAAGTACCTATATTATCAATATAATTATAGAAAATTTTAAACGATTTGAAGATTATTAAAATGTATTTTACATCGTATTTATGTAAAAACATTTGTTAAACTAATGATATTTAAATGCTTTTACTCAATTTTTAATTAGGTTAAAAATTATGATTGAAAAAAATGGTTGTAAGTGAAAATTTCGAAAGGCCTAGAAACATTAATTTTAAGGAATTAAAACATTTTACTATTTGAAAAACTTAAGGTTGTTTTAAGAAATTCCCTTGCAGCAAAAACATATTTCTGTTGGTGCAAGGGAAAAACAAGTGGTTACATTTCCCCATAAGCCAAACTAGATTTCCAAAAAATTTAAATTTATAAATTCAAGTGAATCTATTTTAACTCATGTTGTAACGGGTCTATTCGTGAGCCTCTACTAATTCTCTAAGGGAAAATATTTGTTTAAATATTGTTCTATTGAAAACTTTCTCCCGAAGAAGATGCGATTTATGTAAATCAGGGCTTATATTTAAGCATTAACTTTTTGGTTCGTTAGAGAAAGAGGTTAGGAGTTAGATGATAGATGTTAGCGATTGACGTAAAGTAGCGGAAAGCTGGTTGAGATTGACGTGTTGATTAATTATTTACTATTTAAGATCGATATTTGACTACTTAGTCAATAATATATAGATTTGAATTATAGATTACTTTCGACTAGAGGTCGAATTGATGAGAACGGAATTTAGCTTATTTAGAACGCACATTACTGAAACGTTCCAAAAGTAAGTGATTCAAATCATAATTAAATATTAAATATCTCGTCTTCCTCGCTTTTGCTCCAATACTTATTTATAGGTGCATTTCATGGCCTGGGTTGTGGAAATTTATTAAAGGATTAATAAATTATATTTGTTTTGATTATGGCTCGTATTCATTCTAACTCCCAATCACTAACGGATGTCAGGGAACAACCACCACAATGTTGTACATAAAATTCTCGCAATTTTAATTAATAAAAATAAATAACATCTATACAATGTTTTGCCTTAGCACAGCATGCACGTATAAAATACCTGGGTATGAACCTTTTTTTCGTTGTCTCAATCCTGCGTGGTATACAGTGAGATAGAGGAATGCTACAACGGCCGAAAAAACAGCAATACCGCAGAAGACAACTCTCTGAGCATAACTGGATATTAATGCTCCTCCGGTTAAGCTGCCCAATCCACGACCTGGAATAATAAAATGTTGAATAAAAAGGGAATATATATATATATAAGAAAAATTTATAAAAATTCTATTTTCGATCACATATAAATTATAAATCAAGTTAAGCAGAACAAAAATTATCATTATTTCACTCTGAAAAACTATTAACATTATCAATACTCAGTGGCGCACACAAGGGGGGTGTCCTAGGGGTCCCCCCAAAAGCCCTTGAGTTTTTTTCGATTGATGACAATCCTATGTATATATAACGTAAAATTTAATTAAGTACTTGTAATTAACAATTTATTTTATTCATTAATGCAAATTATTAATTCAATAATTTATTTTTGTACTTTTTTTGTTTACAAAATCGGAAGAATCAATTGGTGTTGTCTTCAGGTATGATACGAGTTGGGGGACTTTCGACCATGGACTCCCCTCTTGAAAAAATTTGTGTGCGCTACTGTATGCTTAAGTCTTTTCTATGTTATTTCAAATTTTCAAAAATTTGTTTTTGAAAAATTCTAACTTTTATCATTTTAATGTTTTTGTCATTGTATTAAATTTTTTCAGAGTATAAGAATAGATGCAATATTTACATCTGAAAGGTTGTTGGTTGCAGTTTTCTTTATGGGCAGTTGAGTTTGCAAAAAAGGTTAGTTTGTTGAATATTTTACTCTTCTTTTTTAATGAGTAAGAGAAAATATAACAAATGCACATAGTTTCAGTTTAAGAACTCAAAAGTACTAAATTTCTACGACAAAGTAATTAAATTTTAAAATGATCTATTGTATAAATTAAGCTTAATTGTTGTTACAAGCTCTTGAGAATTAAAAATTGAGGTTATAGAGTGAATGAGAGTTAAATAACGTCGCACTATAAAGCTGCACGAGTGCTATTGGCGATGGATCTCGTAATTTTCAACCGCGATCAAGTGACGTGGACGACACCTGAGCTGGCAGCCCTCGCCTAATTTCCACACTTCACCGAGCCTATTCTGCATTCGGAAATAAAGTCCTTGTCAAAATTAAAAAAGATATAAAAAACAATTACAAATTACAGTATCTAAATGGATTGTACTCTTGATATTTCCCATTAAAAACAAACTTCAATCATTATTAGATATGCAAATTTTGAAGATAAAAGATTAACTATATATAAATGAATCATTTATAGCATAGGTTCCGAACTTTTTTTGAACTGACGCCCCTTTTTCTAGTAAATATTTCGATACCGCCCCCACCCACTCTAGTGAAATAAAAGTGTACATAATACATGGTGAAAACAAGAGTTAAATTTTTTAAAAATATTCTATTATAATAGAATACAATTTTTAATTTAATTTTTTTCTAAAGCCCCAATTTTTTTACTTGCGACTCTGAAATAGCTATTGCCATAAATATATTTAAATGTTTAATATAATATATTTTAGTCATAGATAGGATATAATTGAAATTGAAACACTTCTGTGTGAATTTCTGTTTCTTGGATAATATACGTAATGAAATGCAGTGGACGAAACATTTTTACTACTGCTCACAGACAAAGACAACACGTGCACTACAAAAATTAAAATGCACTATATCATTCAATTTAATGTAGGTCTGAAATGTAATGTAATCTTTAAGTTTTTCCTCTAATTCCCGAACTACCTAAATTTGTGAATTTTCATACATGTGGTATGGAAATGATTTAAAAACATACAATCAACATAAGGTAAACAGTATTAAAGTTTATTTTTGTTAGTACATAATCAGCGTGTATTTTAGTCTTTTTTAGACTACATTTGGTTAATCTTCCCAAGCCCCTCCATGCCAACTCAACACTCTCTAATTTTCTCTGAATCTTTTACTGCCCCCCCTGAAAGCCTCAAACGCCCACAAGGGGGCGTTATCGCCCACGTTACCGCGCCTACGTTGAGAACCTATGATTTATATGGTTTATTGAAGTAACTGGAACAGGACTATAGCAAAAGAGAGGAAGTTATATTAACGACGCACCATAAAGCAACACGAGGGCTATTGGCGACGGACCTCGTAATTTTGAACCTCGGTCGAGTGACGGGGACGGCACCTGATCTGGCACCCTTCTTTCCTATTTACCACACCACACCAATGGAAGAATATTGAACCTCGAAAGATTTAGCGTGCAACGGCCCCCTCAACAAGGTGAGTTTTCGAAGACAGGCTCGAATTCATGACATGTCAGCCACGAGTCCGTGATCTTGACCACTAGGCTACCGCGGCCACAATAGGTGTTAGAACATATTTGCTTCAGGAATAGAAATGTACCATAAAAATTATTTGCTAACATTCTGGTCAAAGAAGTTGGCAATCCCAGAGAGGAGCGGAGAGAACTAAAGAATTTGCATTTAAAAATCTTGACGAAAATTGCTAAAAGAATTAAAATTAAAAAAGTTAAGTTAAAACCTTTGATCAATACCATTTGCTACTAAAATACGAGTAATTAATTTTATTGCATAAAAAAAACGAATTGTTGCAGTTTTCGAAGGAATAAACTAAATTTAGTAAAAATGTTTATATAACTGCATTATACTGAAACTACTCAAAATTAAATGGAATTAAATGTTACGTTTAAAAAAAAATGAAGTTATATATTTTATTAAGCGAATTATTGATGCAGTTGCAACTTCCTTTCTGTAAAATACTCTTAGTAACAGACTTAAAAAATGTATCATAAATATATATATATTACATATTCTTTTTCTTTCCAAAATGCATTACAGTAAATAAAAGTATCTGACATTCTACAAAAGTAGTTAATAGTGGGAAATATTTACAGTTGGGAACGAAATAATAGCTGTCTTAATACGAAAATTGTTTTAAAAAATTAACATTTAAATAGCAACATTGTGTATCCCAAACGTAAAATATAAAGAAATCTTATTTAGTTTGGATTCAAATATGTGGAACAAAAAAAAAAATCCATTCTGCGTAAAAGATTCTCTTACAATTTACTTTGAAATTCAAAACTCGTATGTTAAGAGTTTTTAAAATTTCAATAGGTCACATATTTGTGAGCAACTAAATTAATCAGTCTCACCTTGAATATCTGTTGAAAAACAGATGCTATATACATATATAAAGTGAAAGAAGATGTTTAGACTATAGCATTTTTTACATATGGCAAATAAATTTCCCACAAATTATTTTATTTTAGAATATAATTATGATTCTTGAGAACTAACTACCTTCATGCTTGAAAAAATACTAAAAATCTGCCTAAATTCATAATCGCGTATGCGTATCAAATATTTTTCTCACAGAAAGCCTATTTCAATTTTACCGGAATAGGGCACCCAGACAGAACAGCTAATTTTGTCAGTAGCTAAAGGGATAGGTACATCTTCTCTCTCAATTTCAATATAAAATAACAATAAATCAATTTACCTCATATAGAATTTTTTCATAAAAACCAATTCAATATATATTCTCTTACCTTTTTTTTGTTTCTTTTGTTTGTATACTAGGTTTTGAATTTATAAGTTGTTCGAAAACTCCTTTTTTATGTTAAGTTTTATAAAGGTATCAAAATCTTGATACTTGTATCAAATGTACTTTTATTTTCATTAACTGAAACCACGACTGAAAAACGGGAAAGAATCGTGAAATAAAACAAGTCAATGTATCACAAACATAAATATAATTAATCCCTTAAGTGCCGAAGACGTGTATACACGTCTTATTGAGATGATGCGTTTAGTGCCCCAGACGTGTATACTCGTCCTTCCTAAGGATTCACTTATTTCGGATAAGAAGTGGGGAAGGAATTTGAAAGGGTATATTCCAGGAACGATAAAATTCATAGCTCACGGTTTTTTTTTAGTTCTTTTCGTTTGAATGTGTTATTATCTATTTTTCATTTGCTGTCATTTTCACTTGCCGTGTGTAAAAGGAGCTTTTTAGTTTTTTGTACGGATGCACTGGATGTGATGCTGGTTTATGTGCTCAACCATGTTTCAAGATATATCACAGCACATATAAGTTATAATATATTTTTTTTATATTGTATAGAGATTAAATTTTTTTTTCATTTTATTATATATATATATATATATATATAATCCTTTTTTTTATTTCTTTTTCTAAGTGAAAGTAAGCACTTTTTAGGTGGAAAAACTCGCCTTTTCTTTCCCCCCAGTAAACCGCGTAACAACGCGCGCCTGTGGGGTAATAGATGACTGGGAGGGGGGATGATTTTCGTAACTTTTCCTACGCAGTTGAGGGGTGAAGTCGAGTTAAAAGCTTTTATCAATATAGTGGAAAAAATGGCAAATAAAATTATGATTGGAAATTCAATACTATATTATGTTTATACATAATCATAAACGATTAAAATTTTACCAATGTATTTTATTTCCTTGCTATTTTTAAGTAAAGTATTTGCGAAATAGAAGCAATCCTCAACAAATTTAATCGTAAATTGATAGAGCTCTAGAAATGCATTGCATTCATTAACATTTTTCGAAAATTTAATATATGTGTAACGACAAAAAAAATTTCATAAAATTATATAATTTGCAAATTTAGTTTAGAAAAAGACACTGAATATTTAAATTGTATAAAGAATAACATATTTTTATAAACATAATAATTAATGTTTTTCGGACAAAAGTTTACAGCAACATTAAGCTCTTAATTCCATATTTTGAAAAACTCCATATTTAGTATTTTTGACATATGACAGAATAGGTACTGTCATATGTCACGCATTCAAGTAAAGTAAAATAGTTTTAGAAATCAAAAAATCCCATTGAAATTCAAAATAAAATAACTTAATATAAATGTTGAGAAAACGTATTTGGCAATACAAAATCTAAATTCAATTTATCCACAATAAAAGCCCAACGTTGATAAAAGGGCGTTTCTGTTATTATGTGGAAAATAAAACTCATTACTTTGCACGTGTCTTTCTTTTCACGGAAAAATGACTTATTTATACAGAGGAAAGAAAAAAATATATTACAGTCTTATTCTTATCTTAAGTTTTTATCACGTTCTTAATTCTTAGTTATGTAATACCACTTTCCTCCCAATATTTCCTCCGATTTAGGATACAAAAATTCTGGACTTAATTTCATATTATTCACAAACATATTTGACTGTGAAGGATGGCTCATTTTTTGTATATTTGTGTCAAATTCCGCGTATTCTGAAACAAATAATACTTATAAAATTAAGAATCGAATCACTTACCGATTCCGAAATGCAAGATATTAAGTAGATACTGCATGATAAGACTGTATCCAGGAGGTGCCAATTTTTGTCCATAAGCCACTGCAGCAATCCACATGACGCAGAGAGTGAAACTACCCATTAGTGCGAAAGGTAAGGTCCACCATGGAGATGAGACGAAAGTGATTCCAGCATATCTTGTGAAATAAAATAAGAAAGCGAAGACTAATAGATTGGCTTTGCCTATGTTTCTCACCATGTTCTTAGAAATAAGAAGAAATGGAACGCTGAAACCAAACATGAGAGTACAAGCCAATCCAGTTTGCATGGCAGTGCAACCGATATCAACAGTTAACCATGGCAAGAAGGTAAACAGTATGCTCCATTGCATTCCAAGAACTAAGACTATGCCCAAGAATACAATCATTTCACCAGAGAAAAATTTGACTTCCTTGCTAGGCATAACCGCCTGTTGAAATTGGAGAGATTTTTGTCGATGAATTGGTAGAACAATGATCAAGGCACCACATATCACGGCAAATGTTGCAGCTAAAAATGCAGGTGGTGAGAAATCTAAACGTCCATCCATGTCTGTGTAGTAATCAAGCAATGATCCACTAATTGGAGCTAAAGCTGCCATACCCAATGCTGCCCAGACATGGATACGTCCATAGCACCCTTCATAGTCGACAGTACTCCATATAGTAATCGCATCCAACAAGCATATCGCAGTCAGAAGACAGAAGTCTCCAATGCTTCTGAGAACCAGATAACTCCAGAAGGTTGTAGTAGGGTTTCCAAATGCTTCCTCACACTGTCTGGGATACACAATTCTGCCACCTGTCTCAAAGACTACTTTGCAATGAATTGAACAGTCATCTCTTTTAGGCCTACACGAGATGCCTTGGTATTGTTTCTGATTAAAAGTAACTGGCGCTAAGGGTAAATGGTTACACATTGCAACATGGGCTCTTGGCACATCTTCCTCAACCATCTGAGTGGAATTGACAGTTGATACATTGCTCTGGGCAGGAACTTCCACATAAGGCCACGACTGCAAATGACTTTCGAATTCCGTTAGAGAACTATTACGATTATCGGAATCGAATACAACACATATGTTACCACTATCACCATGAAAGCACAAATGCAGAGGATAAGGCGATGTGAAATGTCCACTTTTAGGGCACTGGTAGTGACAGTTGGAGAGTTTGATCTTTGTCAAATTGTCAGTAGAATCCATGGCTTCACCACAAGTTGCCCAGTTGACGCAGCGTTCCACACGCAATCCAGCATCACAATCGAAATCTACAAGGGGTCGATAATTAAGTTTTTCATAGCGTGGAACAAAAGAAAGGGCGACGAAAGCCATTGCTCCGATCAAAATGCAGAAGATGGTTGTAGATTTGTAACGATTCTTTCGTTCTGCAAATGTTCCACCGAGAAGAGGTCCGATTATGCTGAAGAAGGCAGATACGGCGTTGATGAATGATATTTCTGATAGAGAAAACCCCAAATGTCGCATGTGCGAGGTTAGAAAAGGTGATAAACATCCAATGCCTGTAAGAATAAAACACAATTGGAATTGCAGATAATAAGATATATTTTAATTTATAAATACAATATAATTAAAGATGAAACTTATTAACATAATATATTATATAAATTAATTAAAAATTAATTAATAATACATTATATTATTATTTTTTACTTCTAGAGAGAAGTTAATTTTATCCCCAAATCAAAAAAGTATTTAATTTTATAACACAAAAAAGGGTTTTTTTCCTTTCCAATACTGCATATAACTAACTGCAAGTCTTTAAATAAAATAAACAAGCATTAAGTAAAAGAAAAGCATTCACTAGATAGACAAAAAGGGATTTTAAATGTTAATTTATAATGAATAATAACTAAAACTATTGAGTTATCAACAGATAAGCTTTTGGATAGTTTATATCAATTTGCACATAAAATTCTACAAAAGAAAACACCAAATCCAAAACAAATTGGCAAACTTGTAATCTTGGTGGAGACTTCATATACAGTAAAGTGACGAATCTCCTCCTCCTTCAGACAGTCCTTCTTTTATAGGTTCTGTCCTTCCTCGAAAAGTGCCATCTATTCAATATTTTAAAATTAATCTGTTAATCTCTGAATTCAGAGATACCAGGCCGAACAGTTATGCGTCATGTGCCGATGCAGTATGAATTATCGGAGATATTAATGTATCTTGTACATAATTAGACATCTATTTTTCACAAAACGATTCAAAGATTGATGGTGAGTATACTTCAGCTACAGAAGTTAGTTTTATTTCCAACGATTTTGTCTTTCAATAAAAATCACGATTTGAAGAAATATTTATTCCCTTAATATTAATAAAACAAGATATCAATCGTTGGCATAGCCAAGTAATTTTAGCGCGTTTTTCACATGTTGTATTTTACAAAACTGCAACTAATGAAATTTTTACTAACAGAAAGTAGTGTGTGTGTACTATACTTAAAAAATATTTTTAAAAATTTAAAAATTATTAAATTTAAATATGATTTGGGGCTCATCTAGGGCACAAATGCGACCCAATGCCGAAAACCCGAGGTCAATCGGTTGCTTATTGGCTGAGAAAAAGGTACGACAAAATATGAAACGAAGACGAAATTTGCGTCCTATTAGTGCTTTTTTTACACTACGTGAAAAACGCGTAAAAATTGTCAATCTCAGAAGAATAAAAACATGTCATAATGGAAAAATTTGCCAAAGAAACGCAGAATTTTTACCAAACATGTTTCCAATATGTCGAAGAATGGTCTGAATTAAATATGATAAGAAAAATAACAGCTTTCAATGGTGTTTTTTGACTTCTTCGCAAGTAAATTGGGCACATACGGAAAATTGTGTTTCGAAGAAATACCTGATTTTAAAATCGATGACAATTGTCTGTCTGTAGAAGTCAGAATGTATATTTAAATTCTAATCAATTAAACAATGGGAAATTTAGAACATGTTCAAATTGATAAAAGATGGGTAGAAATATTTAACCAGACAAAAGTGAACACATTCCATATGAAAATTTAGTTATTCCAGTTGAATTTAAGTTTGCTGCCATGGAACTAAATACAGTAGCCGTAAGAGTTTTTTCAAATGGTAATGATTTTGGGACAAATGAGAAATCAATATTGAATGTCGATATTTATTGTATCATTTACCGTTATGTTGAATATGAAGGATATTTCTTGCTCTAAAATTTCGGATGTATTAGAAGATGATATAATTGAAAAAAAATTCATTTTCTGGAAAAATACTCGTTTGAGTAAATAATTAAAGGGGATCTAACCGTAATTTGTATATTTTTGTTTGAATTAATAAAATGTTTTACAAATTTATGTTTTAATTTTTTCGTCCTCCTTTCCATTGTAAAAAAATGGGTCACCTTCTCTGCAGTATGAGAGAAATACAACTTTAAAGTAAGCACTATCAAGAAAATCTTATTTTATCAATAATCCAGGAACTGCATAGCAAAATTTTTCCTTTTATATAAATAAAAAAAGTCAGCACGTGGTTTTCATAAGAACATTTTCCCCTTTTATGTAGATGAAATACATTGAGGTATTAAAGCCTTATTTAACACGTGTTTTCTTTCAACATTTGATGTTTTGAATCAGCTGGTGAATCAGGTGCTCCGCCTGGAGAGAGTGAATAATAATCATGCAAGCGTGCGGCCTGATAAACAAATATTACGTCATGATTACCACATGCCCTGCATTTTCAAACCAACAACTACATGATTTGAATTTTTCGATGAATGTTCAGTCGATGTATTTCATGTACATAGCAGACAATTTTCAGCGTCATTTATTTTAATGAAAGTGTAGTGCCTTACAATGTATAAAAAATCGTAATTTGTCTGTTTTCTGAAAATATTAATAAAAACACCTTGAATAAGTCTTGAAACACCTTGAATTCTGATTTAAAAATGTAGTGAAAATTATATATTTTATTTTTAAACTTCGACATTTTTTTACTACTTATTCCAATTTATAAACATTTGGATAAAATATTTCAATGTCGGTTTCCCGTTGAATTTATTTTAAAGATTAATGTTGTTTTTTCTTTCACAAATTTCGAGTCTTATGTTTATTTATAAGCCGACTGGGTAGCGTAGTTGGTTTGTCGCTGGCCTGCTGCACCTAAGATTGCGGGTTCGACCCCGGCCCAAGTCAGTGGGTATTCATGATGCAGAAAATCGACAGCGGCCATGTCGTATGGTTATACGGGATGTAAAAAATCCCTAGAGTGCCTGTTTGGCTTGGGTGCTCTAGGCAAAATAAAATCTTAGTACAGGTTCGCATCGTCAGAGCTCAGGTGCCCCTCTCTGGGGAGGAAACTGGGCATCAAAATTACCAGCGGGGATTGGTATCCGCCTATAGGGTGCCGCATCAAAAAGAGATAACAGCTTCCGGGAATGTACTAGGTCTGCAAAGGTAAAACACCAATCCGCAGTCCATTAGAAACAAATGTTTATAAAATGTCAGGAACTTTGCACTTTTTAAAAATCCCGCGTATTAGTAGTGTTTTATGAAAACATGTAAAACTGCTCACTGTAGAAATTAATTCAAGGACTGATTTAAATAAGTTTGTTTTTAAATGCAACATTTTTCGGAAAAATTCATAAAATTTTACGAATACTTGTAAGATTGTTACAAATACTGCAAAATAGATTTTTGATAAAACCAAATTTCCTTGCATAATATATAAATAACAATTTATGATAAAAATTTTTCATACATTCATTAAATCACAATTTCACGGACCAAATTATTCAAGCTTCCGGTTTTAACATTTTTATTCACTGTAACTTTCCCTTTATATATGAAAGAATCTGTAGCAACGTGTGATACCGTCGAACAATATCGTTAAATCAAAAGACATCGCCAAATGCCGAGATATGCAGCCAATAATGGAAGCCATTCTCATGTATGTTCGAACACAAAATAATAACGACGAAAGCATTTGGCAACATTTTTTGAATTGGCGACGTCTTTTGATTTGGCAAAATTGGTCGATGGTATAGTACATAATTGCCAAAAATTCGTATCACTAATACTTTTGAGTAGTATTTCTCCCATTTAAAATAGGAATTTATGAACTATTTACCTAATTAAACGTAAACTTACTTGCAAAGTAAAAGAATAATATCACGGATAGATACATCAGTTGCCGATTTCTGTACACCGTAGCCATTTTGCTGATATCCTAAAAATAAAAAAAGAACATTATATTTCATCATTATAATTTCACACAGATAAAAATTGAAGATTTTAGAAAACGGTGACTTTTTCTTACATGAAGAAAAAATTCGAATAAAAAGCAATGAAGAAAAGTATAGGGTAAGAAAGGAAAGATAATTTTCAATATTTTATTCATTAATTTTCATGCTTTCTATTCTCAAAATATTATCAAATACTTTATAGAGTAATTTCACAAATGCAATTAACTTTACGAAAAAGGTATAGAAAAATATGAAACGCCGAGGTCAATTGCTTGAAAAAATTAAGAAAAAAATTGCAACTGCTGAAAAAGGATGTCATTACATAGAGACCGGAATATCTTTCCCTCACCAAAAATTTTACAATTAGAATAAAATTATATATGTACAGTGGACCTCAAAAGTGTTCGTACACTTGCAATTTCCTATAAAATTTAATGTTTTCGACTAATAAAAATTAATATATTGTAATTATAATTTTTTTGTGATATCTGCAACTTGTTCTTAATAGAATGACATAATTATTTTTTTAAAAATGATATAACTATTATTTTTAAAAATTAATAATCAAAAAGCTATTGAAAAATTACGCCACAAAAGTCTTCGTACACCTAACAAAAATCTCAACTTAGCTTTAAATATTGTATTTCTTTCTTAATTTATACTTAGAAGGATATATTTTAGTGTCGACAATAACTTTTAAATGTTTTGGTATAGATTTAATCAGTTTTTTTGTAATTTCTGCATTGGTTTTCCTCCATGCTTCTGTTATTATTGTTTTTACTTCCCATTATGTGTTTATATGTCATGCTTTCTTTTTTTTTAAATCAAATTCTCACCAAATATGTTCTACTGGGTTAAATAAACTGATTCAGAGTTTTTTTTCAGAATTTTGGACAGTTATAGAGACACCAGCGGCGTACATTGAGAGCAGAGCACTTGGCGGCATTATCCTGTTAAAAAATGAAGTAGTCTCCTATCTCCAAATTTTAGGCAGATAATTTAAAATTTCATTTTAAAATATTTAAATAGAGCTCATAATTCACAATACCATAAAAATATCAAATTACCTAATTTTAAAGTTGATTTACACTCCCATGCAAGAACTTCTCCACCTCCATGCATCAGCATGGAGGTGTAGGAGTTCTTGTTCCACATAAATTCATGGGATCAAATTCCTCATTTTTCCATTTACAAACTATTATATGCCCATCAGAACCAAAAATGTTTAATTTTCCGTCATCCCAATATATTGCTGTCAATTTTGAATTTTCTGAAACTTAATCCCAAGAATCAAATTGGATCGATAAACCATGGAGATGGAAGTGATCTTGCGTGGAGGTGTAAATCGGCCTCAAAATTAGGTAATTTTGTATTTTTTGATGGTATTGTGAATCATCAGCTCTATTTAAATATTTTAAAGTGAAATTTTAAATTATCCGCCGGAAATTTGGATATAGGAGACTACTTCATTTTTTAACAGGATAATGAAGCCAAATGCTCTGCTCTCAATGTACGCCGCTGGTGTCTCTATAACTGTTTCAAAATTCTGAAAAAACCTCCTCAATCAGTTCATTTAACCCAGTAGAACATATTTGGTGAAAATTTGAATTAAAAAAAAGAAAACATGACATATAAACACATAATGGGAAGTAAAAACAATAATAACAGAAGCATGGAGGAAAACCGATGCAGAAATTACAAAAAAACTGATTAAATCTATACCAAAACATTTAAGTTATTGTGGACACTAAAATATATCCTACCAAGTACTAAAGTAACAAAGAAATACAATATTTAATGCTAAGTTGAGATTTTTGTTAGGTGTACGAATACTTTTGTGGCGTAATTTTTCAATAGCTTGATTATTAATTTTTAAAAATAATAGTTATATCATTTTTAAAAAAATAATTATGTCATTCTATTAAAAACAAGTTGCAGATATCACAAAAAAAATTATAATTATAATATATTAATTTTTATTAGACGAAAACATTAAATTTTATAGGAAATTGCAAGTGTACGAACACTTTTGGGGTGCACTGTATATATTCATAGGATTTTTTATACAGAAAGGAAATGTCAAAAATGATAGCAATACCGAGTTTAAAATCATTCTTTATTTTAAAAGATAAATATATATAAAAATAAAAATAAAGATAAGGGATAAATCAACGAAAAAATTCTGTTTGTACAGAACACTGAAAGAACAATGTATTATTTTCTGACATCATGTCTCGAAAATATTATGATTTGTCTTTATGTTATAAACAAAAATAAAAAAGCTATGCTATAATGAATTGCAGTTCTCATATATTATTTTGAAGTGAAAAAATTATATTTTATGATTGATCTAATGAATTTTCAATTGTTTCGTTTTTGTCTCAGGCTTAAAGTACATAACTGCTTGAATGCAACGTTGTTTTGCCAACAAAATGAGTAGTTCAGTTTAACTTTTGCTGTCATGTTTTCAAAAAATTGCCTCGTGTGAAATACGTGTTTATCAAAAATTACATTTTAGAACGAAAGAGAATGTAAAGTTTTATTGAACCGCATGCACACACACACAAATTAAAAATAACAAATTTTTAATAACAAAAACCCATCAATAATTTAAAAAGAAATTGCACATTAAAAAATTAAATTTTGCTCACATTAAACAGAGCTGAATTTAATTTATATGAAAAGAGATTTTATTTAATATTTCATTACAGAATAATCATGTTAAAATAAAAAGACTGTAAACACTTGAGAAATATGAACTATGGCGACAGTTACATTAAGAAAAGCGTCCACGTTATACAGTCAACAAATGATGCATTGAATTAAAAAAAATTGCCAACTTTATAGCCCGTCCTACAGACTATAAAGTGTTTGTTCATTTAAATGATCCTAATTGCGGTGAAAAAGAAATATGGGAACACAAAGAATTTGAGATACTTGTGTCAACCAAATGTTCCATTTCTTTTTTTCCCTTTCTATCTACAAAAAAATGAGTATATAAATTACGGTCCAAAATATCACCCGAAGCACTTGAAAATTACTCGAACAATGAACTTTCACCCTCTTAACTAAATTTTCCGGCAGTCGAGCCAATCGCTGCGTTCAGCACAAAACGTCTATTATGTTTCCAAATAGCTTCTACAAGAAACAATATTAACAGATGTCATCTTCCACTTCAATAACTTTTTTTTCTTCATCTTTGCAACCCAAGGCGAGACTTGTAAGTACACAACGTCAATTTTGACGTCATTCAAGACAATATTTAGCTATATTTTAGAATGTATCTTACGAGAGTTTAGAATTTCTTTCTTTAGATTAATAGCAAACGATTTTTTTTCCATCGACATAGTTTAAAAATAATTACGAGCTGCTTTTTATAAACAGAGATATTTTTACATGAATTATATTTCGAATACCAGTTGAGTTTTTTTTAAAATTATTATTCATTTAAAATAAATGATTCATTTATTAAATGATATTAAATTCATTTAAAATAATAAATTCATTTCAGCGTGCAACACAGTGGAAACAATTCGATTTCCGTGATAATGCACGCAAAGTTAGAAAATAGAGGACAATAACATAGATTTGCAGTTCTATTACATATTAATTTTGTATCATTTAAAGATATTTCTTAGCATTAAAATGAACAGCATAAAATATAACTATTTGTTCAACAAAAATAAAAATTAAATTGTACTTATATTATGTATTTTTAAACATATTTATTAAAATAAGAAATAGACAATATAAAATATAAGTATCTCCCTTCACTGTAGTTAAATAAAAATTTTAATGCGAACCTAGTGCTTACACCGCTCTACTTTCATGTCGCAAAATCAGGGGTATAATTTGTGAGTTTCAATTTGACAAGATCTGGACATTCAGTTGTTAAACATTTTTTTTTTTTTGCTGACTACAAATATTTTGCATAAGAGGAAAGAATTTCTCCCATAGATATGTAAAACCAAAAGCGGAAAGGTGAGTACAAGCCATTTTCTCTCTTCAAACAACTAAATCTCCCCAGCAATGATATTCAATAATTTGTAAAATAGCTGTAAATTTTTATCTTTACGAGTTATCTTTCAGATATTTTCGTAATTCCGTAAATGTCCATAATACTAAAGATGTTTTTAGAATAAAGTTCATTATAAATTTATCAACTTCCATCCACTCAAAATTTGACAAATTTGTAGATTAGTGCAGAATGCCACTAATAATTTTACCATGTACCACATATGGCACGCGTGCCATAGGCTGACTATTCTTGTTCTACTCGATGGTTCTTCAATCAAACGGAATCTTGGATTCGCCGTATTAAGTGCACAAGGTAGCACATTTATCAAATAAACAATCACACAGCGACTTTCTCCACCCCCAATCATGCTTGTTACACGAATACTTTCGGGAAAAAAATGATCTATTATTTTAAATTCAAAATCCAACAAATTGATATTCAGTGACATTTTTCACACACATGCAGATAAAATTTTTCTACATACTATTCTTAACATAAGATAAAAACGATTCAAAATAATTAGAAGTATATAACTATGATTAATTTATCTCTTTAATAGAGGGGGGGGGGAGTAACAGATTTTTTTTATCAATCGTTTCCTAATTGAGAAAAATTATTAACAAATTTTAATCCTACCGAATTATTAATTCATGGAAGTATTAAAATTGTTGTTTTTCACAGGAAAATCGCTCACGTACTCTATTCATCAATTCATTTTGATAACACAGAAAAAAAAAGTTTTAAAATTGAAGCAATACATTTTTGAGGATAAAAGGATTAATAAAATTTTAAGCAATTGAAGAAACTTTAAAGCTAACATTTTTAAAGGCACCACGAAATTTCTAACCACACATTCTGTTTTCTGTTTCGTTTTGTTCAGCTCACTAAGAAACTTTATAAATCATTTAAATGCGTTCTTATTTTTTCTTAAAAATTTCTAAGAATAATAAGGCTGTTATAACAAAAGCATTAAGGTTAAGGTACTCTGCATTCGTGCTTATTCTTCTCTCTGGATGTTTTATAAAACAGCCCACACAACAAGAAAAACTTACAATATTTCAAAGGAAGGATTTCCAAACTTTCCGACAACAATCTCACTCAGTATGCATGCAGTTCCCAGAAACTTTCTTTTTAAAATAAAGCACCGTGGCCGCCATGAAAAGACAACACGTCTGTTCACAAGCTTCTGTGCAAAAGAAAACAGGTTTTCTGAGTATCATCAAGAGTGACATGCTCCAAATGAGCGGCTGAAGGAAAATTACAACGGCTGAAGCGCAAAGAAGAAAACCGTGTGAAGGAAATATAACTTTTAAAACAGTGATGAGGGAGAAAGAAAGAGAAAGTCTACACAAAGGTGAGAGAGGCTTTTTTCCAAGGCTGTCTCTAGTCTCAAGGTCAAATGGGAGGAGGGACAACAGACAAAGTGTGCATGGATTTTCGTTTTATCCAATGACCGGTACAGGAACGGTTGCAGAATTTGTTTTTAATTTCGTTTATTTTTATATGAATAATGGAATGTTTCACAGGATTGTTTTCGATAATAGCAGTTTTTAAAAGTGTATTATACGCGTACCAAGAAGTATTAGAACAGTCTATCGTACGTTGAAATTTCGAAACCGATATTTTCATTAAAACTATTGATCCAAAGAGATTTATTTATTTTCCTTCCGTAAATAACGCTGTAAAAAATGTTCTATAGTAATAATAGTAATTGAGATTCAGTGAATTTTTTTTTTCATTTCACTTTCAAAATGCAATTTTTCTTTGAAAATATATATATATATATAAATTTAGATAAATCATTTTCCTTATAAGTTGGAATATTCAAAAACATTTCAAAACAGTTGATCAGCGAGCAAATCTATTTTTTTAATGTTCTTAATCTCATTATAATACTTACCCTAAAATCCGGCGTATCGCGGCACCACCGTATAACGAGCATATACACTTTCAAGCTTCATTTTTTAATTTTAAAGTATATATTTTTTTCGCCGTACAACGCGCACCCATTCTTACGAAGAAACTTAAAAGTTTTTTGATGCAATACTCTCATGTTTTGAAGTCATTTATTTGAGGTATCATCCCAGGATTTTGAAAAAATAGTATATTTCTAGAACTACAACTGCTTAAGTTCCTAAGGTGTATATACCATGAACCGTATTTCGATATATGCAGAGGTCTAATTTTTTCATGTTCACATTTTTTGAACTGAAAACTTCTTTAGTCGCGTTGGGCAATTTTTGGTAGGGGAAAATCTTATGGGTTCGAATCACCTACATGCTCATGACTGGCGCATGCGCAGTGTGCTGTGCGCCTTAGTTGGATGGGTGAAATCTCGTGCGTTCGCGTCACTGACATGCTTATAGCAGTATATCTGTAGCTATACAGCTGACGTATAGTGCTGTGTATATCTTATAAGGGAAATTGAATGGATTTAGTGAAAAGTTCAATGTGTATATACTGTGCCTTGTTGAAGTAGTGTTTTTGTTTGATTATTATTTGAATCATTTAATTGAAGAATCATTGTGCAGAACAATAGTGAGTACAAAATAAATATACTAATATTTTTGAGATAAAAAATAAATAACAGAAAATTATTTTAAATACTCGTATTTATTTTGGCGTATGAAAATTTTGTATTATTTATTTTCTAATATTTAACCTCTGCAATGCATCACTCAATCCGGATTAGTATTTCACAGGTGGCTTATTGAAAAGGTTACAAAACAATACACTATAAACGGTCACCAAAACTTTTCTAGAATTCATCTCCAACAAGAAAGGATTATCGATATTTTCATTCAATTGTCAAAGTTTGCATGTGCATGCAGCTGACCTAAGAAATGACGCTATCGTAAAAAAGTCAAATGTTCTTCTTTTGTCAGAAATTCGTATGAAAAACGAAGAACCACTTGATATTCCGAATTTCAACTTTGTTGTAAGTTATAAAAGACCCGAAGTTAAAGCAGCAGGCGTAGCTATTTCTCACAATATTCAAGATACGTCACACTTCATTACTTCACATATGGACATACATACAAAATTCACTAGAAGCATTGGTGTTAATGTTTCTGATATAGGCGAAATATGCGTTCCTCGTTGTGATTCCGAGAATGGGCAATACATATTAATGGCTGCTGTTTATATTACGCCTGGAAAAATCTATGAGACAAATACAACAATTTTTAGTCGAAATTTTGACGATTTATACAACAGAAGGTTCTGAAATACTCTAAAAAAGATTTGGCGAAAAATATATGCTTAAGTACCGATAATTTTAAGTGAAGACTATATTAACTTTGCAGATGATAAAAATCTACCACTATAATTGAATTTCTAAATGAAACACTTAATTTAAATATGTCCAATGATCGAAAACTCAGTACTACAAAATATAAAACGACGATCGATGTGGTTTTTACGTGATACTTAGATAAATTTGAATCAAGCGTTTTCCTTTCTTACTTTAGTTACCTTAAGCCAATTGTATCTTTTTTAGAACAAAATGAAATAATTGAAAGTACAAAAAGTTTAAGTATTGTTGAAATTAATGATGGCAATGATGTAAACAATTAAAATAATGTTAAAAATCAAGTAGATTGAAATTTAAGTAAATACAAATACTATCCATAAATAATATGATTGTATATTAATTGTAGTTTCAATTGAATTGCATTTATATTTTGTCATGATCTTGTACAAGCCGTAATATATTTTAATAAATAAAAACCATATAAACATGCATATAATTATGTTTCGGAGTGTTCATAGATGTGAAAACCAGATTGATGTTGATAATTTTAATTCAAACATTATGAAATTTCAAATTTTAATACTAAAAGTTCTAAGTTTTCCCTTCTATCGGCAGTCTCTATAACTGCCAATTTTTTTATTTTTAAAGCTATCATTTTTATACCCGGCGTATAACGCCCACCCATAAATTTCAATCTTATTTTTTGTGTTTAAAGTACGCGTTATAAGCCGTATTTTACAGCAGTTTTGAAAAATAGCATTCATGCTCAACATTAGACGTTCAATTATTTAAACAATTTTTAAAATATTGAAGATAAGAATACTTCCGCCCTTTAGAAAAAGAAATACCTTTTTATTTTTTAGAACAGGAAACGGATGTTAAGTGTAAGTATCTTGTTTACATTATTAAGATGTGAATGGTTCTCAAAAGTTTAATTATGAATCAGCTCTCTAAAAGAGTATATATTATCTCTTTCGTCGGAGATAACAAACTGTTGAATGACTCTGCATATCAACGATGAATAGTTGTCCGTAATTCGATAAGAATACTATAAAATGATAAGTACGCACAATCACTAATCACATTTTATCAAAAAAATAAAGTATTTGTTTCGCTTAGCTTTTGTTTCCATTTTCGTACATAGTTCTGAATGTCTAGTGAAATTATTTGTAGCGTACTCCCAATTTTGTTCAAAATTTCACATAAATGTTTAATTATTACATTTTAAAAACCCATACTGTGGAATCATTGGAAATGTGTTCTCTAAATAGCAACGTTATACTGTAGAAGCTTAATTTATTTCCGTTGCTTATATTTCTTAGAATTTTTAATTCGTTATAAGAGTACTTATACGAATTAAGAAATCAATGTGTTTTCAGAATAGATGCTGTTCTTATAAATAAATTAAAAACAGATAAAATACTTTTACAAAATTAAGTATATTCCCCTAAGTGCCAGAAATTCAGAATGTAATAGATGTTTTATGAAGTTAATAGCAAAACAAAATATTCAACATAATTGCATTGTTTGATTCCCTTGGAAATTATCAGAAAAGGGTTTAAAATGTTATTCCATGCTTCAAAAGTATTAAAGAAAATATAATTGGTTATACCATTCTTGAATCGACATACACCCATATCTGCGTTTACAAACCGTTTGTTTCATTAAAACTGTATTTAATGTCAATTGACCAATGATAGCGTATTTATATATGTATCGTGAAGACGGGAGAGCATTCAGCATCTAACCAGTTATTTAACGCAAGGTCCTCAGGGAGGAAAAAGCGTGCAGTACTGTTTCAACATTTTTTTTAAAAAATGAAGACATAGGGGGTTTTTTTTGTTGTTGTTTTTCGATTTGTTTAGTACATTTTTAGAAAAATATGCTAAAATTAAGAAGTAAAAAAGAAATTATTATTACTAAAATACGGAAAAATTGGTAAACATTTACAAAAAAAAAAAAATAAATAAATAACATAAATGCGACCCATTCTGTACCAAAGTTTATGAACAAATTTTCAGTTCTGATGGGTTGCTATTTTATTCATTTTTGAAACGATCCCTTCAGGATAACAGATATTTTAATTTTTACAAAAACTACAGCACTTTATTTTAGTTATATGAAGCTGCTTAAGAAAACGGTGATTATATTCACATAAGGAACTGTAAATTTTTTAATAAAACAGTGATTGATAAATCTGAAGATTAAATAAAACATTTCTACTATAATGCAGAACATACACAAACAATTACAGTGAATTATTTTCAAAACTTTTTGAGCAATTTGAGCATTAAAAAAAAACACATTTCGAGTAAAACGCGCTTTAAAGTTTTACATCTTGCTTAAAGTAATGGCATCTGCTTTTACTAAAAGACTTGTAGTTTTTATTCTAGTGAATGTAAAATAATAAACTTGGTATTTTTATAAAGCTAATAAGATGGCTTATAAAATCAAACCATAAAAAAAGTTGTCAATTTTTGGCAAAATTCAGAATTTTAGGGTAGTCCGATACCTTTTTTAATTGTTTGATTCACAGAATATAATTTAATTGCTAGATTCACAGAATATAATTTAATTGCTTGATTCACAGAATATGATTTAACTGCATAAACCAACGTTTCTCAAACTTTATTTTTAACTGCAATACAAGCTGGGAGGGTGGTCAAAAAGTTCCCCGAATAAGTCAATAACAAATTAATAAAAAACAGAACAATAATTTAATCTTATTGACCTTCAAAGTACTTCCCTCCTGCATCTACACACTCCTTCCAGGATTCGTATAGCTGTTCAGAACACTCTTGAAATCCATTTCTTGAGAGGTGCTTCAGTTGTTTTGTTGCATTTTGGATCACCTCATCTGAATACACACAAAAGGATGTTTCTTCAATTACATTTTGAGCCGCGGAAACAGGTAAAACTCCTCTGGTGCCGGCATCGCTTTCGTATGCTTTCTCCAGAATCTCGAGCGTCTCAGATGATTTCTCGAGCAAAACGCGGGATTTGATGTCTGCACGCTGCTCCGAAAACGGCATTGCAAAACCCGGCGGATGAAAAATTTGCTTTGTCAGAAATGATCTGCAGCTAACGCCGACAATATAGGAAATGAATTCCAGAAAGCTGCGATAGCCAGATAGTTATATCTATTGAAAATCATTCACCATCAAAAATTGTTCAGGAAACAATGATACAAATAAAATTAAAAAAGAAAAAGGAAATTTGTATTTATTTATCAAATGATTGGTCATTGACCATCAGGCCATTAGGAAGCGAGCTCTCCAATACTTTTCTTACAATTGCCTAAATTTTTAAGTGCAGAGCACACGTACAAATGCGCAGCGTAGAGGAAAGAAAATAATTAGTAGTTGTGCTAATAACAGGAAGTCGTGATGCCATACGAACTGTAAAATATAACCTGAATAACATAATATGAAATATCTGTTTCGATAGTAGTAGATCTATTAATGTCCATGACTACACCTTTTTTTCCTTTTATTTGAGACCATTTCAAATAACATGGAACTACGCATACTTCAGTTTGAGAAATGATAGCTTAAATAAGCATTAAAGTTGAAGTGATTAAATATTTTCGAATTGCTACAAAAACCTTTCGTTACCGTAGAAAAATAGTTTTATTATTAGATAAAACAATAATAAATACATTGTATTTCGATACAGAATATTAAATTTAGAGTTTTGTTAGTGCTATGCCAAACAATAGCAAATCTTTTCACACAAACCAGATTTAAAAAAAACCTAACACACACCAGATTTTTTGACAACTTCATAAAAAATTTATCATTTTGATAAGGGCAAAATAATGATTCCATATTAAAAAAATCTAATATCAATTTAAGGGGATTAAATATACACGTGATGAGATGTACTGTAAGTTGAAACAACATTGTACGCCTTCAAACGACGACACAAAAAGATACTTCATCATAATAAAAAAAAAATGTCTAACAATGGTTGTTTTGAGAACAGCAAAAATGTACAAACAAAGAAACATAAATAAAAGAGAGAAGTTCAGAAAGTGAATATCACTTGTGCAAAGTTTATAAACAAAAATAATAAGAAATACTAAAGAAATTCTAATATAATTAATTATACTTTCGGAATGTAATTCGAAATACTACGAATGCTACAAACTTGAAATACTGTGAAGTTGCACAAATATTTTCCCCATTAGATGTCCAATTTATTCTCTCCTCAGTACTCGTGAACTTGCGGGTGGCTTTGTGAAATCGCAGGTTAGAGTCCTGATGCAACTCAAAACTCGCTATATACAGAGACGTTACGTCATGTATCTTTATATATGAATGTTGTTATCTTTACTGGTGTTTATATATATATATATATATATATATATATATATATAGGAAAAATATTTTTAAGAATATAAACACATTTTTAAGTATGCATATAAAAAATAAATTCATAACTTAAGCAATATTATAATTTTTCCATCAAGAGTTTTATTTTCTAATAAATCTAAATAAGTTTCTTACCTGAAGAAGCTTCAGCGTATTAACTCATGCAAGTCTCTGACGTGAAACTAATCCTCGTTTTGAGTAACTCTATGGTAACCAAACATTTCATGCAATAATGAATAACACTACACGTTTTAAGAGCACAAAACTATTCAAAACATTTTAACATTACAAGCTATCTATACAGTTTATAATCCACTATTTGGATCTACTACGGTACAGAATAGAATTTAGAAGTAAATTTTGCTGAACCCTGAACTCCTTCACTTTTGTTTTACTACATTAAACTAGTTTTAAACCAGTTTAATAAAGGACTCTATATGACATCACTGACTTAAAAAGCACAGTTCATATTCTCACGTCATCTTAACAGAGAAAAACAAGTTAAAAAGAAGCACTGCACCTTTGCATACATAACAGCAATATTTTGTTGCAAATGTTAACTCATTACTGTCAACAGCTAAATTAAAATACATCTTTCTATGGAATGACCTATCCTTACCAGGAGAACAAGGACGTCTGACAGGAGCGGTCGGTCATCCTTCTTTGATAACTATTCTAATGCCAAACGTTCGAAAATAAGATTATCTCCTTGCCAAAGTAAAAAAAAAGTAGAATGCCAATTTTGATTAAAGGTAAAGCGATAAAGGTTGATGTCATGGTAAAAATATCTACATCAACAAAACAAGCTTTCAACTAAGCATATCTAATTAAGTCCAAGAAAATTTTTTTTAGAACGCCAATTCTGTTTGAAGGAAAGCAACTAAAGAACTGATGTCATGATAAAAATATCTAGATTACAAAATGAACGTGTTTTTAAGAACGATAATAAATCAAAGTAAAACATGTTCTAATAAATCAAAGTAAAGTGATTCATATCTAATTATATTAGAAAGTTCAGCAATTAAAGCCTGATGTCATATTTAATGATTGAAATCTGTGAAATAAGCATGTTTTCCCAAAACAGATTATCTAATAAATAAAAAAAAATGTGCAGATATCTAATTTCATTTAGCAAGTCAAGGTGAAAAATTAATATCATTCATTGTAAAGTAATGCAGAAGTACAGGAGAAATATCCATTTTCTTCAAAGAAATGTCATCAGAAATGTATCAATCGTATCCAAATTTTAAACTATTCAGAACAACTGATCTCTAGAACAAAGGCTTGTTTGGAATTAAGTACTACAAATACTCTAACTCAGAGGTGTCCAAACCTCCGGTTCGTGGATCAAATAATACCGGGCCGCACACAAGGAAATTGAAATTCCTTCTATTTTATTTACCAGTATGTGCGACTTTTTAAGAAAATTACTTTATATTCCATGATAAATCACTTTATATTCATTGTTTGGTAAAACTGTATTTTATTCTGAAGGTATGTTTAAATACAATTAAATTAAAATTATTAAATCAAAACAATTTAAAATAATCAACGTACTCCCTCAACGGTCCGTGGTAAAATTATCAAAAGTTGACCAGTCCGAGGCGACAAAAAGGTTGCGAAACGCTGCTCTAGCTCATATCTCTCTTTACCATAAAATCCGGCGTATAATGCGCACTTTTAACACAAAAAATTAGAAATTTAAAGGTGCGCGTAGTACGCCGGGTATAAAAAAGATAACTTTAAAAATAAAAAAGGAGATGAGCATAAAAAAAAATTAGATTTCTACATATATAGATTGCAATACAATTTATTTTTAAAAGAATTGATATTTATCATGAACTTAAAATGTTGTAATTCTAGAAGTACAGTATTTTTTCTAAGGCTTGGGATAACTCATCGAATAATAACTTCAAAACATTAGAGCATTGAGCACGTACATTTCGGGTTTCTTCATAGAAAAGGGGGTGCGCGTTGTACGGTGAATATACTTAAAAATTAAAATAATTAGCTTGAAAGCATAATTGCGCATTATACGCCGGATTTTACGGTATATAGAAGAAAATCGATTGACTCATCATGAGATATCCAAAACTGCAAGACATATAGATCTGAAATATGTCAAGCGTGTTCCTTTTGAAGATTAGAGATCTGATTAAAACCGATTTTTTTGAGAAAATTGACTCCCAAGATAAGATTATGGGGGCGTTGCAGACAAAAATTCCCGTTTTTGAACTATTAGACCCACAGACTTGAAATTTTACAGGCCTTTTTTTTTGTCGAGAAAGGATCCGCTAAGGAGGGTTTTGTGGAAATCGACTCCCAAGAGAGGGAGATTACTGATACTGATTCCCTTTCTGAAATTCCAATTATCTCATTTTAAATCAAAAGGCGAGGGCAGTAATAAGGCCTTTGAATACAATCGAAAATTTAATCCTAGGACTTAAATACTTCAATTACTTTGGAACAATATATCATTAAACACCATAAAATACCCAACGAAGAGGAAGGCAAATGGCTAGTAATAATATAAGATTAAAAAATAAAATTCACAACATATTAATAATAATTTTTAATTCCATTTTAATAGAGTGTTTTTAAAAACATCTTAATTAAATCTTAATGTTTTAAAATTCATTATTTGCCTTAGGTCCTTCAGATTCGTAAACAGATTGTTCCACCATGCAGAAGTTAAGCTATAAGATAACTATCACTTAATACATCAACCATGAATCAATTCAGTAAAAAACTAAAGCAAGATTTAAGTTTCTGCTTGTTATCAAACTTGATTGATTATTATGAAGAAGCCGTTGTAATTCATATATATATATATATTTCCGGCGTATAATCTTTCCAAGTATCATTAAATGTGTAAACATTTTGTCATCATGTTTCTCCAAACCTCTAATATAAGGTTTAATTAGTTGCAATATTCTTTCTGGGGTCAACAAAAGTTTCGAATATTACAAAAAAAGGCATATTAATATTGTCAACGGGAACAGTGGTCCCTAAACCGCCGGGCCGCGGACCGGTCTGTGGATCCATTGGTACTGGGCCGCCCAAGGAAAGCTACATTATTTCTAATTTATTTACTGTGATTTGTTTCTCTCATGGTACTTTATGTCAACTATAAATCCTATGGAATTAAATCACTTTATATTCTATATTAAATCACTTTATATTCATTTTTTAGTGTAAATGTTTTTCATTTCGAAGGCACATTTAAATACAATTACATTAAAATTATTAAATCGAAACAATCTAAAATATAAACAATCAACGTCCTATCCTCAGCGGGCCGAGGTGAAATCAGCAAATTTTGACCGGTCCGCGGCAAAAAAAAAGTTTAGAGAAGGACTGCACCAAGCAAAGTAGATCTCATTTCTAACTACGTCTTGCAGGTGCAATAGATATGTTACCTACATTACATTCATTCCAATACATAATGGATGTATTGAATTATAAAATAATAACTCAATTTAAAATAATAGCGCAATTTATTTTGAATACAAGTTTTAGATAAATACATTAACAACAAAAATATTCCTGTTATTGTTCCGTCCACAGTAAGACTGGCAATGATGTATGATATAATAATTGTCGAATTTAATTTATATAATGTACACCTATTCTAGTTTATTTTTTTCAATCATATGCTTTTTGCTTTATTTCTTTAATGTGCTTCTTTACAATCGTTAAAATCAAATCAAAACACAATAGAAAAAATCGGCAATTTTCCTAATGTTGAGAGAACAATAACAAAGAAAGATATAAAAGGGAAAAATTACCAAAGATAAATTATTCATCGCTCGGAATCATTTCCTTCTTATTACGTTCAAATAATGAACAAATTATGTAAAAGTGCATTACAATAAATTTAATAACCATGACACCAAATTTTGTGTTCAAGAAAAAACTTACGGGAAATACTTTACTTTTCGAATAGTTAAATCAATACTTTTATTTCAAAAAAGAAATACCAAAATAAAAACCATTTCAACTGAAGTGTCTGATATGGATAAAAAATTAAACAGTAAAAAGAAAACTTTTTGTAAAAGTATTCAGACACTCTTAAAAGAATATCAAGTACTAGTCACTCCATTGTTCCATTCTCATATTTAAAATGAGAATGAAATAAAATGGGCCACACTGTACAGTTTAAGACAATATAGGTTAGACAAAACTATAATATAATGAAAAATAAAATACAATTTCTATCCGTAATTAGTTGTGACTGAGATAAATGACGAGATAATTATAGTACACGTATTATCATTATGAATACTACATATATTCACATTTTTATTTCCAAAATCTTTTTGTTTCAGTAAAATTTCTTCACTTTTTACACTTATTAACTTGCACTTGAGATAATGAAGTTTTTAGGTAATCGGATTAAGGTATAATTAAATATGGTGAATTTGTGAGGGAAGAGGTATCTCTTTTCTCAGTGTGGGGAGATTGGAAGAAAGACTAACCATATTCCAAAACAATTTCAATTTATTTTCAATAGCAACAACAACGCAACATCTATTAACCAAGTCTAGAGATGCACCCAAATTCTAAATATGAATTACAATAGCAAGGTCGACGAGATACGAGAATACTAAATAAACAGATCACTTACGTCCAAGCAATACCTTCTGATTCTCTTAACGACCTAATCTAATTTAATTTTTATTTGACAAATCGTCAACTTTAATATTACAATATTCAGCTACTAAGTATCCACGCCTTACTTCATGTTTAATCATTTACTGCTAGCCGTAGTAGTCTAACCTTTCTCTCCCTTTCTAATCTCTAACTCGAAAGTTTAATCTTTATATACAAGATTTAATTTGCATACTTAATTAATACTTTAATACTTTGCATACCTAATTAATACTTGCATGCAAAGTTTGCATACTTTGCACACAAGATTTAATTTACATATTCTTTGCAGGAAGGTTTTCAATAAAATAAATTTAAAAGACCATTTTTCCCACAGAGGATTTGTTAGTTGAAAAATTTCGAATAGACTCTTGACAAATTAATATTTTGTGTTATAACGATGAGCAAAAAAAAAAAAAAAAAAAACCAGCTACATTTAGATTTTATAAGAAAAATCTAACGTCAATAGATAAATGCTATGCTGAACAAAACAAAAAAAAATTTAGTACCTATTTGTTAGATATTTTTAACTTTACTACTTACGCGATCAATTATTTTAAAAAATAATTCTACCCTTTTAATATTGTTATCTTGTGGTTGTCAAAGCAAGAAAAAACGCATTAAAAATCAGTCTCACAGTTGATAAAAATCAAAATCGAATACAAATTTTTGCCACCTTGAAAATGTGTTGGCGCCTTTAAAAATCTGCCACCCTAGGCCCGGGTTTCGCGGGCTTAAGCCTAAATCCGTCACTGGTGTTAGTAAACGTTCAAATGTTTAACTTCCTCAGGCCCGAGACATAAATAAAAGCTTGATATTTTGTAAGAGGTAATTTAAATAGTTATTTTGATCACTCTGATGTAGAAAAGTGCAATAATTTTTTTTTAAATTATAAATTATGTATCACATTATGAACAAGGCACTGCAATCAGAATTTTTTTCAGTTTTTACAAGGTTGAAGTAATTAATTTAATCTTAGTCTTTAATCTCACAATACATACAATTCATGAATTCAACATGAAAATTAAGTTTTGTTGGCGTTTTAGGTACATATTAGTAGTATTATCACAAAAACATTTTTTTTTTTATTTTCGTGAAATGCCTTGAAATCTTTTCAAGCAAAGCATAGAAAAACCTCGCATTGTTACAGTGTAAGGCCGAACACATCTCATTCCTTAAACTGAACTCAAATTTCATCGCGATTCATTACCTCTAAATTTTCAACTGGTGTCAAATATTTCATTACAAAAAATACTTATTAAAAAAATTATCACAAAAAATGGGTAAAAATAAAAAGCAAACATCTCAACTAAAAATTTTAACTCAAGAAATACTTCTATCAATTTTCAAACTCCCCTCCCCAAAAAAAATAATTTAAGAATAAAACAAAATTGACTTTAAAAGTATGTTCATAAGTGATTGGGTCCCATTGTATCACAAAGTGGTACTAACTAATTTCACATGTAATTATGTTTTAATATTTCCCAAAAAAAATTTTTTTTTCGCTGTTAACTAGTAAAGTAAACATTTTCAAGGAAAAAGCATATTTTAAAAATAGTTTAATATGTGTATATAAATAAGAAAAAAAATATTTACTTCCACGATGTGCACACATCTTGTTTTGATTCAGAGACGTTACTAAAAATCGCTATCATTGTCAGGTACTGCCATGTGTTGACTAAAGGAGGGAATTATATGAGGTATTTCACTTTGTATTTCATGTGATGCAACCTGTCCCAAATATGTTTTTGCTGTTCAGCCTTCACAAAAAATTATGAAACTTTTGTGTGATCACAAATGATACAAGAGAACCGAAGAGGTTAAGATGATTGCTAATCCCGCTGACAATAAAGCGAGATCTGTAATGCGATTTTTGAATACAAGGAATATTAAGCCAGTTAAATTGATAGTCTACTTGTAGAGATTTATGGTGAAAATGCAATGAGTGATGGAATGTTGAGAAAGTGGGTTCGACAATTCAATGATGGGCGCACCAATGTTCATAACGATGCACGGAGCGGGCAACCTTATGTTGTCAAAATTAGATTGCTTATAAAAAAAGTGAATTAGAAAATTCGTAAAAACAGATGGTTCATAATAAGATTGCTTTGTGATGAGTTTTCACAAAGAGCTGTTCATCAATAGCTCTCTTCACTGGCAACAACTTTCTTTGAAGAGGGCATAGACAAGTTAATTTCCCGACATGATAAAAGTCTGAACAATAAGGATAACTATGTAGAAAAATAAATTATAGTTTGGAAAAACTAAAAACACCCTTTTATAGTTTATCGAAATAAGTTGTAACTCAACCTTTTAGTCGCTAAATCTGGAAATGGAATCTGAAATGAGTCGCCAGATGCGGGTCGGGATCTGAAAATGGGAAATCGTTCATCCTGATGATCTGATCAGAACAATGGAACAAAATTATTAAATTATCGTATTGTCGTTGGTCCTTGACAAGTGTGCATGATTTCGAATTAATCTGATCTTTTAAAGTGGGTAAAATTGAGTTCAAAGATTCCGTTACAGACAAGTGAAGCCTATAAAAGGGTGTTAATAGTGTCCACCATGCTCTTTCATGTAAAAATAAATTTGTTTTGAAAAGATATTCATGCAAGTTTTTCCAAGTTAGTTTCCAAACACGCCTCGTAAAATGTTAGCAATAGCAACATTAATGGGTATTTTTATCACATTTAAGTCTATTCGATTTAATATTTTTAAAAAATATATCGTGCGCACGTGTTCATTGTCACGTGATTTAAAAGAGCATAACTTCATAAAAAGAAATAATTGTCAAATAATTAGTAATCAAATATCGAAATATTTAAAATTTCTACAGTTTCTAAGCCTAAAGCATCTTAGACATACTTTCACAGACAACATTCAAATATTCTCTCATAAAACACAAATCTTTCGAAAACGGTTCAGTAGTCTTTTCTTAAAAAAAACAGCATTTTATTTTCCACAATGCATAGTTTGTTTAAATAACACTTTTACTTTTTTTACATTCTTGCTTCGAATTGCATGCAATTTTCTGTTTTCAATCAGACAAATTAATTTGAGATATTACCTTGAAAAGCATAAAAATGATCTTATCACAACAACTTTTAACAAAATAATAAGCACCATCTCAAGAAAAGAGGAAAAAAATACCAGTACAATCAATCGCAAGGTCTATCCATGCTACTGAACAGGTTTTATTGTCAGTTTCCTATCTAAATAATATGTTTCCTACAGATACAATTTTATCTGATCTAGGAATTTTTGAATGCATAATAAAAAAATATACCTAACTGTTTTTCAACTAAAACAATTTTAAGCATAATATCAAAAACTAGATATAAATAACTTTTTGTAAGCAAAAATAAGTAAAAACTTCTTAAGAGTGTAGTATGAAAAAAAGGTTAAGGTCGAAAGAGTATTAAAATGAGGACATGAAATCCAATGTATTTCAACACAGAAGAGAAAAAAAGGTGATGTAATTTAAATAATTAAACATTTCATTTATTGCCCTGTAAACTCAAATAATCATTACTTATTACATCACATAAATTAATTAAAACAAATAAAAACAGAAGCATGTAAACCTAGACCGATGTTTTTCAGCCGCTGGTCCACGGACCGGCAAATATTTTTCGCGGACCAGTGCCAGGCCGCAAACGCTATTTGCCAATCTTTCACATTGCGAGTTTTATCTGCAGAGAAGAGATTAAGTAAATGATTATAAAGAAACTGGGTAAAAAATTGTTCGAGTTCTACACTTTTGATTTCTATAAACATTAGAGACTGGTCTAAAGTATTAGCCTCTAAGGTCTGCGATAAAACACTATAATAGTTAACCGGTCCTTAGAGTTTATTGGGTTGAGAAACAGTGAACTAGTCAATAAGCCAGGTTAGAATATTGGAGAATATAAAAAAATTATTAAATAATCTCTGGAAAAAATAAAATATCCAACTGTAATTTAATATATTTTTTCATTTTATAGCCAGATTGCCATTCTCAGTAGCCATTTACTCTGTTTTATCCAAGCGTTATTCACTGAATGATTTATTACTAATCATCTTTTACTGATAAAATCTTATTATTCAAGGTGAACCTTGATTACATTAATATTAATTATACATCATGCATGAAAATCAGTTAGATTAATAAATCAACAATTTAGGAAATTTCATAGAACAACCATCAGAAAATTGTCTCTAGACTCAGATGTTTGAAAAATGTTCCATTTAGTTTTTATTATTGTGTATACATTTTTCATCTTACCTAATACAGGAAGTATATATGTTTACTGCCCCTTTATTACTCTAATTTTGTATTTATATTTCACATAATTTGACTCAAGCTATTTAAATTACTAAAAATATTTCAATTGTATTCTGCTTCTGAAAAAAATTAGAAATTGTTTTAATCAAATCCATTCGGAGGTTACATATTTATATACTACACCGCAAACATTACTCCAGGAATTTAAATTCACATTTTAAGCACTTTTTCCAAGCATTTTTATGTCTTTTTTAAAATGGTACAAGATGTTCCTATAATTTTATTTTAAATGTAAAGTTCCCAAACATCGTAATAAAACCATTCATCAGTTGCCTTCCTAATACAAACCTTCTACATACAAAAGCATAGCGAAAGCATCCATCCCACACAGGGCCTCTGAGAACTCTCAGATGAGGCCCGGGATATGGCAATTTAAGGAGTACTTCGCCATTCTTACTTTAGAAAAAGAGAAAAAAGTAATGTTATTCCCTACACTCTTATCTCTCTCTATTTCTTTCAAATGGACAATTCAAGGTCGTTTCTCAATCCCTTATTTTCCCTCTAAACCGTAATATCATTCCATCCTACAAGAGAGGTTTCTATTGTTTAGACAATTTATTCACCTGCAGGTTTCTAGAGAATTTTTGTAATTAAAAAGAAATTATTATTGGAAGTATTTTACACCTGTTAAAATCAGGGGGGAAAGTGCGAGAAAATTTATGCGATTTCACAAAAAAGGAAACCATTTGTAGTGTGTGTCTGACATTATTCAATAAAATACAATTTGAAAATTTTTGTTAATAATTAAAATTGTGCGAGAATTTCAACAATACCTTTTTTGAAGGTGAAAAAAATTATTGAATTCGCTTTTAGATTTTGATGCTTAAGTCGAAAACGTAATATTAAGCGTAAAGGGTGTTTATAATGACCTTCTTAAAACTAAATAAACAATATATATATATTTCAATGCTTAAAACTCACTCAAAAAAATTGCATCATTTTATAAAATTTTTTAAAAATAATTATTATGATTATTTATAATTGTGAATTCTGAAATACAGGGTGAATCAGTACAACGGTTACAAACTTTCAGGACATATAGAGTACACTTAGATGATGGAAAATCACATAGAAACACATAGCAATCCTGGCGCAGTCGTGACGACACTAAACACAAGAAAGACAGGACACGAATGAGAAAGCATGTTTATTGTTCTTAATACAGCAAAAATATTTGAAAGTCTTTGGCTGGTGTACGCAATAAATAGCGCTACGTGAACTGAAGCATCAGATGACAGTGCATGCGCACACGCGGGATTTGCTACCGAGCTCGTTATGAAGCTTGATTTTGCCTACCGACAGAGTGGAAGGAAGATGGAACGTTGCACGAACTCTGAACTCGATAATATACATCTGACATAAGGGGTCGCTGATTGCAATAGACGAGCCGCACAGCGGTTGTAAGACCAACGTTACTGAAGTGGCACGTTACCTTCTTTGCACGCTTGCACCAGAGATTGTCCGACAGAGGATTCTTCATCATGGACACACAGGAACGTGAGAGGAGAGTAAGAATGCTAAACAACGAGGAGACTGTGCTAGATCTGGTACAGAACAATCCAATGCCAGTACGTGGGGACAGTGACGTAACGGAGAATATTGAGCCCCCCTGCAAACTCAGGTTTTGGGCCCCAAGCTCAAATATGTCCTTAGTGTCAGTCAAGCTTTGGGCCTCCCCGCAATTTGGGGTGTAATGTCTTTCTATTACTTTCTTACTATGCTGAATTACCACGCTGAATTTCGCGTAACAGCCACCAGAATTAGCTCACTTTTCAATACAATCAAACTAAACACAGTCCGTCGTGTTAAAAAAACTCTCAAGAACCTATCTCTTCTTGGTAACGCAAACCAAACCCTGTGCGTCGGGCTAAAAACAAAGGAACTCGCTTTTCGTAACACAAAATTCAGTACAGCGCCTCCGCGCTCTAAGAACTAAGGAACTCCCTCTTGCCCTGACCGCCTTGCTTGAGGGTGAATCACCTTCTCCCTAAAAAAATACTAACTTACCCCCGAAGATGCGAAGAATTACGCCAACCATTCCATAATTTACCGCCAACAGTAGCCAGACACTACAAGGGGGAGGGGTAAGTTACGCCACTGGGTATAGCCAGTCATGTCTTGATTCAATGAGTTGGAGATGTGAGGCCTGCGTCACAGCCCGTAGTCGTAATTTTGAACACCTACTTTGATGAAGATAGTTGTCTTTTTAATGTTAATTTTTCTTAGTTTTTTGCTAACTAAGGATAATAAAAAAATGTTTTCTCCTTTTATTCGTGTCCAGTCTTTCTTATGTTTTTGTAGTCACTACCGCGCCATGAAAGCATTTCTGACCATGCATTGTAATGTCATTTCAAATCGTCTAGGTGTAATCTATCTGTCTTAAAAGTTTGTAACCATTGCACAGATACATTCCGTACGTTTAAAATATTTTAAAACACTTGTTGGTGTCAGATAATGAAAATATCGTAGAGAAAACCTTCCAAAACGTTTAATTCTTATGAGTACACTTTGTGGCTTTCACAAATAAATACGAAAATTTTGATTTCAGAAGTTTAGGTAGAGATTCCATAAAAATACTAATACATTTGTGTGAATTAAAAGACTTGTATACGGGAGCCTTCAGTTGAGACAAGACAACCTAAGTCGCAGTACATAATTAAGGAGATTCGTTACCTGTAAGTTCTGGGTTTCAACTCAACGCGGATAAAAAATGTCGTAGACATAAGTGATATCTATAATAACACAAAAACAAATATAGTTAAAACTGAAACCACTCTGGTTATATGATTCCGTTTTGACTGTGCACAGCAGCAGAAGTGCCTTTTAGCCAACATAGAGGAGATCGCCATGATAAAACATCCCTGTCGTTTTTTGCCCCTCAATTTTTGCAAGATTTATTGTTCATGTGTATTTTAAAGGGATATGTTACGATTTACACAAAATTTATTAATTTAATGGTTTTCATAATTTTTGGTTGCCTCCTATGTGTATATATTATGTAAAACAGATTTTGAGCTCAAAATTTCATAAAAAACTAACCATTTAATTTTTTTAAGGGAAAAACTTGAAACTTACGAAGTGATTTTAAAACGCTACTCCTCCTATAAAAATTGACGTACATATATGAAATTTGATATATGTACGTCAAACTATGTATAACAAAAGTTGGAATGGGTTTTGCGATAACATGATTGGTATTCGTACAATGCTTTCTTTTATGAAGGCTTATTGAAAATTCATCAAAAAAATGTGTAAATTATAAATTCAATGATTTGTTTTAAAAAAAATAAGTATTGATTTGATTGAAAAATGCATACCAACTTTTATTCCATGTACTAATAGAAACAAGTGAAAAAAAATTTCCAAGTATTAGGCACAATAGAAATGAATAAATGATAGTTTAAAAAACTAAAAAACACGCTTTTATTGTAGTTCGAACTAAAAAATGAAAAATAAATTATAGTTTGAAAAAAAACCAAAAAACACGCTTTTATATTGAATCGAACTAAAAAGTAAGAAATAATTCTTAATAAAGAATAAAATGATTAACGCGAGAAAATGAATGTCATTGTGGTAAAAACGTGGGGTGCTTTGTACTACATTTTCACACTAATTCAGCTTTTCGGAATAGAAGTTAGAAATTATAACAATTGATACATTTATAGAACACCCCACGCTTTTACCCCAATGACATTCATTTTCTCTCGTTAATCACATTTTATTCTTTATTAAGAATTATTTTTTACTTTTTAGTTCAATTCAGTATAAAAGCGTGTTTTTCAGTTTTTTAAACTATAATTTATTTTTCATTTTTTAGTTCGAACTACAATAAAAGGGTGTTTTTTAGTTTTTTAAACTATCATTTATTCATTGTTGAATTTATCCTTGAGTTTGATATTTGAAGCTGGAATTACGTGGCTGTGGCATTAGTCTTGCTCTTCAATGGATATTAATTAATGGGTATGAAGTGTATTTATTCTCTCCGTTTGTGAGGCCTTGGATCGTTATATTAGATTCCGTCTCTTTTGAACAGGTCAAACAAATAAAAGTGTGTAAAGAAGAAAAAGTTCGAATTACAAAATTTTTAATGTATCATGTTTTTTTACGGATTAAATATTATAAAATTCCTCCTTTTTGTTTTCTTTTTTCACATTTCAATGCATTGTCATCCACTTCCGAGCTATAGTCCGAATTTCAAGTCTCTAGCTCCTCGGAAAGTTACACAGTTTAAAATCAATTACAAAATTCTACCCGGATAGACATTAAAGAAAAAGCGAGTTATTAAAAACATGGTAATATTAAGTGTCAATCGTTTTTTCACCTTTTGAACGTGTTCCTTTCATGTTAATTCGTATCATCATTTCTAAGCGTATTGCTTTATAAAAATAAAAAATATTTAGCAGTTAGAACGCAAGTTATTTTTTTTCACATGCTCGAGCCTTATTTTTTATTTTCATTTTCAGAAAAATGTTTATATTATGGTTAGAAATTGCTAACACACACCCACCCTCCACTTTCTCAGATACAGAACACTTCTTTTGTTTGTTTTATTTTTTTAACAGCAAGTGTATTTTATACTTGCATATATAATTAGCGTTAAATTTAAAACACTTTAGGGTTACACCTTATTCTTTTAGTCGCCAAATCTGGAAATGATGTAGGAAATTAGTCGCCATGTCTGAAAATGGTACATGGAACTAGTCGCCAAATTTAAAAATGATATATGCAATAAGTCGCCAAATCTGGACGTGATATATGGATTTGTCGCCAAATCTGATTATCCTTATTCCTGACGATCCTGAAAAGGACAATGGAACAAAATTATGAAATTATTGTATTGTCATCGGTCCTTGACAAGTGTGCGAAATTTCGAATGAATCCGATCTTTTTAAGTGGGTAAAAATCGAGTTCTAAGATTCCGTTACATGCAAGTGAAACTTATAAAAGCGTGTTAAAAAAGCCTTAGCATTTTAAATGAAGTCAAACTAGTTATTTTATCTTTCCGAGATAAATCAGTTTAAATTTTTGATTTGCCATTGAGATATGAATAAAAATGAACGTAACAGCTATCACAACTGTGAGTTTTTTAAATTTAAAGCTTTTAAATTTTGTGAGAGTAGAGAAAAGTATATAAAAAAGAATTTAAGCAACAAAAAAAATAGATTTGATTTTTCGACGATTTTTGTCAATTGAATCGTACTGTGTCCCGTAAACCAAAAATAATAGAATACCGATTGCATTGAACTTTATTTCGAATTTATCATTTTTGTTTTAATCATCAATGTCCAAAGTTCTACAAAATTAATTTAATAATTAAGTAGCTTAAGTTTACGGTGTCAAGATCAACGCTCGCGGTACAATTATCTATACTAATAAAAGAAAGAGTTTGTGTGTGTGTGTGTGTGTGTGTTTCAGCTGTACCGGCGAAATTAAGCAATACAGAAGTATGAAACTTGGCATGTAGAAGCTATAGGTCGATATGCTATTCACCTCGAAGAGTTTTTTTCGAAATTCGCTTTAGAATTTTTTAAAATTCAATTTTTAAGCGATTTTTCAGCTAAATCTGTACTAATCAGTGAAAAGTTTGTGTGTTTCAGCTGTTCCGGCAAAATTAAGCAGCCCAGAAGAATGAAACTTGGCATGTAGAAGCTATAGGTCTTTATGCTATTAACCTCGAAGAGTTTTTTTTCGAAATTCACTTTAGATTTTTTTAAAATTCAATTTTTATGCGATGTTTCAGTTAAATGGAGATATGACGTCATCAGCCATGCCAAGTCTTAACTTTGCGAAAATTAATGTTTCGAGCTGTTTTGGGGGAATTTCAACACATTTTATAGTAAATATACTTATTTATGGTTGTATTTATTCGTTTTTTAAACTCTTAGTGGAGGAATTACAGTTGTTTTTCGAAAAAAATCATCCTAAGAAAAAAAATTTCTAAATTTTATTTTTCCGATTGGCAACACTACTTCGATAACAGTAGATTTTCAATGTGAATCGTATTTGATTCATAACGTATTTTATCCTTTTCCGTACTTTAAAAAAAAGAGGGGGGGGGCAATATGTACCGTAAAAGTGTACAGATATTCCAGGTGAGGTGATTTCGTTTTTCGCTTAAATTTTGACTCCGAAAATTTTGTGACGGGATATCAAACATCAGATGGATTGTTAGCCCGCCAACGTTAGTGGACAAAACCAAAGTTTCGCTACCGTATTAAATTCATGTATCTGTGTATAATTTTTGTTTATAATTTTTTTCTTATCAACTTTTGTGATTTGTAATAATGCACGCTGGCCTAAAGCTACTATTTTTACTGTTGTGACCACTTTTAAAGATATTTACTTTCCATAAAATGTTCTATTTAATTTTATGTGCCTGATTAATCTTAGCTCTACTATGATTATCAAAAAAGCCTGATTACACTCTTCAAACCTTTTTGCTGTATCTGAAAATTTTTTGCTTCTCCATGTTTATTAATTTTGTTATTCTTAGAGTCAATAATGCAAAAAGATTTGTTCATATTTTGGTAAAAAGCAGTTGCAAGGACCTTGGGTTTGCACATTTGCTTTTACTTATTCTTGCTAACCTGAATGTTGGTGGTATTATCAATCTAAGGTTATGCTTGGGCTACAATTCATTTCACGTTCATATCACGACAACAGAAGGTAGTCGGCCCAAAGTAAGAAAAGCTGTTAACT